>JAKTYL010000147.1:6021-48717 GCA_030578715.1 Magnusiomyces tetraspermus
AAAAAAAAAAAAAAAAAAAAAAAAAAAAAAAAAAAAAAAAAAAAAAAAAAAAAAAAAAAAAAAAAAAAAAAAAAAAAAAAAAAAAAAAAAAAAAAAAAAAAAAAAAAAAAAAAAAAAAAAAAAAAACTACTACAAAGTATCAACATGTTGAATAAATTGCTCATGCTCACGTCTCTCTCTTGCTTGGGCGCGCTTGGTCAGTCTTTCTAAATCTTTGTTTGGATATAGATCAGAATTACCAAAGTGATGGGAACAACTTGGAATCGGACACTTGAGAGAACTGTTGCTGGAAATCTGAAACACATGTTCGATGGCAGCTTTTGAAAACGAGTGGTTACACACTCGTGAAGTGACTGGGCTTTCAAAGTATTGTTTCGTAAGTGGACATTTGTACGATTGCCGAGTTTCTTCAACAACCATTTCTTCGTCACTCTCTTCATAGTCACTAAACTCCTTGTTGAAATTGGGAGCGGAAGTTCCAAAGTGGAAGATCTCCCATACTTCTTTCTTCATGCTTTGGTATCCCAGATCTTCGCCGTATTTTTTCGATTTTGGAATAGACTGGTATTGCTGGAGTGCATTTTCGAAATTTCGTTTATAAGTAAGAGCAAAGTTTTCAACTCTCATGCTGTCGATATTCTTTTCGTTCATGTTTTCGAATCCAGGTGGGAATTGATATTGAGATGCTACTTTTTGTTTTGTTTCTTTTGATAGCTTATCGAGGTTCTTAATTTCAATCATGTGTTGATACGCCAAATCGATTTCTTTCAGGCTCGCGTCAATAACTATTTTGTGGTGTTCTTGACGTGCAGCTTCTTCTGGAGAAACATTTTCTTCGTCATCCGAGTCGCCATTGTCATCATCGCCTTCAACAAGAGGTTTTCGTAATCGTTCAATGGTTGTGGCAAGAGAAGCTAGTCTGCTTTGAATATCTGAAGCTGAGTCGTTTATTTTGCTGTTACGTGATAAATACGGGTTTTGAATCTCTTGTAGATCGATTCTTGAAAGGGGAAATGATACTTCGTCTAGGAGTGTTTCCATGGCTAGTTGTACTGTGAATGGTTGGTGTTGTATGGTAAATTTGTTATTACTTGAGAGTTGAATTCAATGAACCTTTAAAGAGTCGAGATTTTTTCGTGTTTTTTTTTTTTTTTTTTTTTTGTCGCTTACATAACTCAGCTTTTATACACAATCGGTTCAGGCATATTTGAAAAAACAGCCTTGAATTCGACAATCTCAACGATTGGAATGACAGACACGTTAGAATCCAACTGGCTGCTTGAAACATCAGTTCGTATAATCGCAATAGGATCTTTGAGTTTCACAACTTTTCCTCGTAATCTTTGATGCTGGTCAACGTTCAAAATAATCTCTTTTCCGCCATTCTCCAAGTCTGAAAAGTCAAACTTTCCAATCAAGTCATGGCTCAGACTAGACTTGTTTTCCTCGTTCTCCAGTCCCAAACTTCCAGCCGATGCTAATGCTCTGCGTCCAATATGAACAGTGCCTTGGATTTCAATCAAAACAAGACCCGTCGGCGTTCTTAAAACTTCTGGCAAATTCAATGAATCGCTAGTGGTGTTGATTTTCTTCAAGGTTGCAACTGGCATTTTGTTTGACTATTTATTGTTTACTGTTTGAATGTGTGTTGTATTGATCTTGAGTGGTGTTTTCTTTTTTTTTTTTTTTTTTTTTTTTTTTTTTTTTTTTTTTTTTTTTTTTTTTTTTTTTTTGTACTTTTTTTTTTGTTATTATTTAATTCCTACCTTCAATGTATGTAACCTTTTCTTTCCACCATCATCATGTCTACAGCTTTACTGAACCTTTTATTTGCGCAAGTTATCTACAAACAGTTTGTGGACGCTGAAATTGAGGCACGTAGAAATGCTGAAAATCCTGTTGCTGCATTATCTAGACGACCCTTGCCAGTTCCTGCTTCTCAAGAGTTTTTCAAAAAATTGTCACAAGATTTGAAAAACCATCCGCTCAACTCGGACTTTAATCTCAGCCCAGGAGCTTGTGAATCTCTATACAATGCTTTGTTTCCGCAAAACCCATCTCGGCCAACAACAACAATCATACAATCTCTGTTGGCGAAACTTTACGATTCCTATAAATCGGATATTGTTGCGCTCATACACAAAGACGAACAACAGTTTCAATTAAAACAAAAGGAAATCAAACAGATTGAAAATGGGAAATTGGACGCAGAAATATTGATTGAGCAAGAAAAGAAAAAGCCCGAGTCGTCGCGTCAAAAAGTCCAGCATCAGCCCAAACAAGTTGTCAAGGAACTAAAAGAAGTTAAAGAGCAAAAACCAAAAACTACAGAAATCAAAAAAGAGCCAGATACCACCGAATCAATTCCAAAAACAGCAGTAGTCAAAAGCTCGACTTCTCAGCCTGTCAAAATTGAAAGTGATTTACCTAGTATACCCAAAGAAGATGACACTGATAGCAAACTTTCTTCACCAATTGAAACAGATGAGCTTTCTGAGTCAGACTCAAGCAGCGATAAGGAAGATACAAAGGAAGATAGCCCAGAAAAAAGAGTTACGAGGTCTGCAGCCAAGGCAAAGCAAATCATTCCAAAGAAAAATACCAAGGGTTCCAAAGATTCCAAAGATTCCAAAGATTCCAAGCCTGAAGACACTGCTGATGTTGAGTCCGAGGCAGAGCCTGAGCCTGAGCCTGAGGCGCCAAAGCGCAGAAGTGAACGACGCTCATCACAGCGTTTGAAAAAGTTAAAGGGAGAAAAGGATGAGGATTCAAAAGATGAAGATTCCAAGAAAAGCAAGAAAGAAGGTGAAAGTGAAGAGGATGAAGATGAAGATGGGGATAAAGAAAACCACAAAGATGAAAACAAAAATGAA
This sequence comes from Magnusiomyces tetraspermus, assembly GCA_030578715.1. Taxonomy (NCBI): domain Eukaryota; kingdom Fungi; phylum Ascomycota; class Dipodascomycetes; order Dipodascales; family Dipodascaceae; genus Magnusiomyces; species Magnusiomyces tetraspermus. The sequence goes on from JAKTYL010000147.1 coordinate 8,895, forward strand.
AACAAAAATGAAAACGGCGAAGAAAAGAAAGCCACCGACACTACACCCGCTCCTTCATCTCGAACTCGTTCTTCAATCCATCGCAAAGAAGAACCTACTACCAGAAACTTGAAAAAACGAAAAAGACAAAACTCTCCACCCTCACGTTCATCTTCAGTGGCTTCAAATAGACGCTTTTTCAATCTCGTAACACCTCTTCTTTCTGACATTTCTTCAAACAAATCAGCATCGTTTTTCTCACATCCAGTAAACCCCAACGACGCTCCAAACTATTTCGACCTCATCTACCATCCTACAGATATACGCACAATAAAAGCAAAAGTCAAGGATGGAAGGATTCAAAGCACTGCTGAGCTGGAAAAAGAGTTGCAACTCATGTTTGCTAATGCTGTAATGTACAATGGCTGGGACAGTGATGTTTCAATGTGGACCAGGGAAATGCAACGTAATACTGAAACTTTACTGGCTTTATTCCGTGGAGCCGAAAGAACTGCGGCAGCTAATGCAGCGGCTCTTAATCAAAATCCAAACGACGGTTCTCAAAGTGATAGTGGCTCTTCAGATGGAGACACAGATGAAGAAGATTTAGTAGAAGTGAAGAAAAAGAAAAAATAAGGATTGCTTAGATTATATTTATATGTCATATGTACAAAAGTTGATATTTTTTTTTTTTGTTTATCTACCTTGTTGCTTTTGCATCAAAAGAGCGCTAAATAAAAATGTTAGTATAGTTTAACTCAAATCATATAAACTTCAAGTACTTACTTTTGTTCCTGGAATCTCTGACCAACACGTTCACTGTGCTTCAAAAACTTCTCAGAACATCTGTTGATGCAGGTCTCCTCCTTGAATGAAAGAGTGTTGGAAGTAAAGTCATTGACACAGTCACCGAAACATCTCTCAACGAGTGAAGAATAGAGCTAAACAATCGTTAGTCAAATGAAAAAAAGCAATTGAAATATTTCTAATACTCACTCTCATGAAATCCTTCATCTGCTTGCGCTCAACGAGCTGCTGGAATTCTTGCTGTTCACGGGGGTTGAGTTGATCCATTTTTGCTGATTGTTCAATAATTTTGTAATTCTAGATCAAAAGTTAAAAAAATAATTGGAGGTGAGTTTGAAAAACTAAGCAAAGTTGAAAAATTGATGATTTTGTGATTATACATTATTACTAAGCACATTACATAACCACATATGTGCTGGCTTAATCCATGAAAAATCGAGAGTTTCCTAACCTCCTTTCATTTTATTGATGAAGTGTCCTTGACTACTTTATTTAATTTACACATACAGTTCTACGACACGCAGTTGAAATGAAGTTTGACATCAATGTGCGTACTTTTTGGTTTTTTGTTTAATAATTTTATATATTTTACTAACTCTTTATTAGAAAACGCTTCAAGTGCGATCAGATCGTGTCAAGGGAATTGATTTCCATCCTACTGAACCATGGGTATGTATATGTTGTATTTGTTTTGGTTTGTTTGGTTTGTTTGGCTTGTTTGATTTGTCTGATTTATTTGAAATTCAAGTTACTAACATTTTATTAGATCCTCACCACATTATTTAGCGGTATGTCAGAATCTGTGAAATTTTCCTCAATTTCAATTCTAACATAGTATTTAGGTCGTGTCCAAATTTACTCTACTGAAACTCAAGTACGTTTTTTTTTTTTTTTTTTTATCTTTCAGCTTGACTACTTATCCACCGCTAACCTCTTTTAGAATGTGATTCGAACAATCGAAGTCAGTGATCTTCCAGTCCGTGCTGGTAGATTTATTGCCAGAAAAAACTGGATCGTTGTTGGTTCCGACGACAACCAAATCCGCGTTTTTAACTACAACACTTCAGAAAAGGTTGCTCAATTTGAAGCACATCCCGACTATATCCGTACAATCGCTGTTCACCCTACTCAACCAATCATTTTGTCTGCTGGTGACGACATGACCATCAAAATGTGGAATTGGGACTTGAACTGGAAGTTGATGAGATCTTTCGAAGGTCATACACATTATGTCATGTACGTCGCTTTCAACCCCAAAGATACCAATACTTTTGCTTCAGCATGTTTGGACGGCAGTGTTAAAATCTGGTCGCTCGCCTCATCTACACCTAACCTTACATTCATTGCTCACGAAACTAGAGGTGTCAACTTTGTCGAATATTACCCTCACCCCGACAAGCCGTACTTGATCACATCTTCTGATGACTGCACCGTTCGTGTTTGGGATTACCAGATGAAGAGTAATGTTGCCACTTTGGAAGGACATACCAGCAACGTTTCTTTTGCTGTTTTCCATCCTGAGCTTCCTATCATTGTTTCTGGTTCCGAAGATCGACTTGTTTCTATTTGGAACGCCAACACATTCAAACTTGAAAAGACCCTCAGTTACGGCCTCAACAGAGCTTGGTGTGTTACTTGCAAGAAGGGCTCAAACTCAATTGGTATTGGTTTTGATGGTGGTGCTGTTGTTTTGCAAATGGGTAAAGACGAACCTACTATTTCCATGGATTCTAGTGGTAAGCTGATTTGGTCTAAACAAGCAGAAGTTTTCAGCAGTATTGTCAAGCACTCTGGCGACAATAAAGACGGCGACTTGTTGACACTTTCAGAAAAGAGTCTTGGTTCAGTTGAAGTTTTCCCCACTCAGCTCATCCACTCTCCCAATGGTCGATTTGTTGCTGTCACTGGTGACGGTGAATACATCATTTACACTGCCTTGGCCTGGCGTAACCAGAAGTTTGGCGCTGCCATTGATTTTGCTTGGTCTCTTGACAGCAATAGATACGCTGTTTTGGATCCCAAGAATGAAATCAAAGCTTTCAAGACCAAGAACTTTGAGGAACTGCCATCAGGATTTGTTCAAGTCAACTTCAAGCCTACAAAGGTGTTTGGCGGTGCTTTATTAGCTGCCAAGAGCGATGAAGAATATATTGCATTTTACGATTGGGAGTCTGGTCGCTTAGTCCGTGTCATTTCTGTTGAAGCTTCTCAAGTTTTCTGGTCTGATTCTGGCGACCTTGTTGCTATTACCATGAAGGATGGATTCCACGTCATTAGATTTGACCGTGAAGCATTCCTCAACTCTTTGGAAAATGGCGAATGGGACGAAAACGATGGATCAGAAGCCGCATTTGAAGTTCTTCACCACGTCTCCGACACAGTTACCACTGGTAAATGGATTGGTGACTGTTTCATTTATACCACATCTTCAAACAAACTCAACTACCTTGTTGGCGGCGAAACTTACACTATCAACCACTTTGACAAGCAGATGTATGTTTTGGGCTACATTCCAAGAGACAACTCTATCTACCTTACAGACAAGGATGCCAACATCACTTCATACCACTTGTCATTAAAGGTTTTGGAGTACCAGACCGTTGTCTTGAGAGGCGACATGGAGTTGGCTGCAGAGCTTTTGGGCGAGATTCCTGAGAATGAGAGATCCAAGGTTGCCCGATTTTTGGAAACACAAGGCTACAATGAACTTGCTCTTGAAGTTTCTGATGATCCCGATCAAAAGTTTGAGCTTGCACTTTCATTGAATGATCTTGAAACAGCACAGCAAATTGCATCTGAACTCAACAACGTTGTCAAGTGGAAGTCATTGGGTGACGTTGCATTGAAGGCATGGAATATTGTTCTTGCAGAAAAATCATACAAGAATGCTGGTGATGTTGACTCTTTGTTTTTGATCTACACCAGTACCGGCAACCAAGCTGCTCTTAAAGATGTTGCTACTCGTTCTGTCGAATTGGGTAAATACAATCTTGCTTTCAACGCATTTTGGCACATTAAAGATATCAACTCTTGTATCGACTTGTTGAACAAGACCAACCGAAGCTCCGAGGCTTCATTCTTGGCTTTGACTTATGGAGGTGATGTGAGCAAGTCAGTCGCTTCATGGAAGAAGCAGCTGACTGTTGCTGGTAAATCAAAAACTGCTGGGTTCATCAGTTCCCCCGAAGAGGAGCCTGAAAAGTTTCCTTCAAAGTCCGAAACTTCACACTCTCATACCCATGGCGTTACCGAAAACTTGATTGATGTCAGCGAGCCTGTTTCAGAAGATATTGTTGAGACTGAGCTTGTTCAGCCAGTTGCAGAGTTGTCAGTTCTTGAGTCTGAACCTGTTGAAGTTATTGAAGAAGTCAAAGTTCTGGAACCTGAGCCAGTATCTGTTGATGAAGAGTAAATGATTAGAATTATGTCTGGGTTTTCATTTTTTTATTTTTTATATTTGTTTCTGTTTTATTTTGATAAATATGTACACTGGTTTATCGTCTGTTAAATACTAATTAAATTAAATTAAATTAAATTAACTTGCGTCAAGTTAAATCAAATTCCAAAAACACTTTCTCTAGTTGCTTGTGGAAGTCGGCCAATTCCAATTAAATACATTTCTCTCGAAGCTGACCGTGATGCATCAGGCTTTTCACGTTTAACATGTTTAAACGCTTTTTTTAATCTGTCTTCTAAATACTTGTCTTCTTTTCCTGTGTAAAACTTGCAAACAAACTTTCCATTGGGTTTTAATGTATCAATAGCAAACATTAAAGCCGCGTCACACAAATCCTAAACGTCGTGTTAGATAAACAGAATATAATAGTTAGCGTAGAAAATAAAAAAAATACTTGCAATTGAATATGCATGATCACGGATTATATTTCCTGAAGTATTCATTAACCTAATATATGGATCGTTAATACTCCGTAACCAAAATCCAGAAGTTTGAGGCCAAGGTTCGCACATGTCACTTAACACTAAATCCACATCAAATGCCGGCTGTGAAGGCTGTGCGTCGTCGTTTGAGTTTTGGCGTTCCATTTCAACGTATGATTCGTTGGCTTGATTTGACTTTTGCTCTTTGGCTCTACCAAGATTCGGGTCTGAGAGCATGAGCTTTAGTTGATCTTGAACCGATTTGCTCAAAAAGTTGCCTTGAATTGAAGATGCACCTCTAGGCGGTCGACATGGTAAAATGTCTACACCTATAACCCGTCCTCGTGGTTGAGTTTTCGCAACCGCAACTTGAGACCATGATCCAGGAGCAAACCCCAAATCCACTACCGTCATGCCAGGTTTGAAAAGATGATGTTTATCGTTCATTTCTGTGAGCTTGAAAGCAGCTCGAGATTTCAAGCCTTCAACTTTAGCTTGAGCTGCAAATCGATCAGTGCGTTGTCGTTGAACCCATCGTGTTGAAGATGCGCTTTTAGAATATTGTCTAATGAACAATTGGTTTAGAAATGCGGGGACATAAAAAGCTCTTGTGCTGTTCATTGTTGAATATGGGAGCCAATATAGATCGCTAACCAAGTTTCAAAAACTGACATTTTTATGAGGTTTGTTTACAAAGCTGGTTTTCCTTTACAAAAACCTTACATCTTATCTTATCAACACACACGTGATCTATTAAACTCAACTCAAGCCTCACTGTGACTGCTGTTTCCAATTCCAACCCTGGGCTAGGGTAATTCACCTGAGATTTTTTTTTCTTTCATCATCAAAATTTTTTTTCACCGATCCTTCTCCTACCCCCCCAGCACCAGAGGATTCCACCAACTTTGCTTAAAGCTTTGGGAGATTTTTTTATCGCAAAAGTCCTTCAGTACGGCAATTATTCAACATGTCTAAGATCACTTCCAGAGACGTCCGCGAGAGAGTCAAGGAGCTCCTCGCTGCTTCCGAGCAGAAGAAGAGAAACTTCCTTGAGACCATTGAACTCCAGGTTGGTCTTAAGAACTACGATCCCCAGAGAGATAAGCGTTTCTCTGGTACCATCAAGCTTCCTGAGGTCCCCCGTCCCAACATGACCATCTGTGTCTTTGGTGATGCCGTCGATGTTGATCGTGCTAAAGCTGCTGGTGTTGACGCCATGTCCGTTGAGGATCTTAAGAAGTTGAACAAGAACAAGAAGCTTATTAAGAAGCTCGCTAAGAAGTACAATGCTTTCATTGCTTCTGAGGCTCTTATCAAGCAGGTTCCCCGTCTTCTTGGTCCCCAGCTTTCCAAGGCTGGTAAGTTCCCTACCCCCGTTTCCCACAATGAGGATCTCGTTGGTAAGGTTCGTGATGTCCGTTCTACCATCAAGTTCCAGCTTAAGAAGGTTCTCTGTTTGGCTGTTGCCGTTGCCAACGTTGATATGGAGGAAGATGCTATCGTTACCCAGATTATGATCTCCGCCAACTTCCTTGTTTCTCTTCTTAAGAAGCACTGGCAGAACGTTGGTTCCTTGAACATCAAGTCCACTATGGGCCCTGCTTTCAGAATTTACTAAATTTATTAATTTAAAATTTATCTTGTAATATTTGAATCATGTAAAAGGAATTAATAGTTTAAAAATAATAAAAAAATCAAAAAAACAGTAAAAAAAAAATAATATTCTTCTCACGTTACACTAAAATGCAATCTATACATATGATTATTTGATTTCAGTTTTGATTAAAAACCAGCCTTACATATATCCCTTTCTATATTTGTATGTATAAAGTTCAATTTTATCTTACTTTTTTTCCTCTACCAAATTCTTTTCTAATTCCCGAAACTTTTCACTTTTTGGTTGTAATCCAAAGTATTTTTAAAAGTCATATTTTATATATATATAAAAAAAAAAACAAAATTTCATATTAAATCAAAATGGTTTGGCTTTTTGACTGGAGTATGTTTGGTTGCTGTTGATGGGTTTTTCTGTTACGTGTCCACTAACTAGTCTTTCTAGTGTTTAATGTCCTCTCTTCATTGGGCTTGTGGAACAAGCATGCTAAGCTTTTGTTCCTTGGTCTTGATAACGCTGGTAAGACTACCCTTTTGCACATGTTGAAGGTATGTTTATTGGTTTGTTGATTCTTTTATACCCAGGTCCAATACTAACCATCAATAGAATGACCGTCTCGCCACTCTTCAACCAACACTTCATCCTACATCTGAGGAATTGGCTATTGGCAACGTTAAATTCACCACCCACGATCTCGGTGGACATACACAGGCTAGAAGATTATGGAAAAACTACTTCCCTGAAGTTAGCGGTATTGTTTTCTTGGTTGATGCTGCTGACCCTGAAAGATTTGCCGAAAGCAAAGCTGAACTTGATGCCCTTTTTGATATCAACGAACTTAAGAGCGTTCCATTTTTGATTCTCGGTAACAAGATTGATGATCCTGTTGCTGTTTCCGAAGATGAACTCAAGCATGCTCTTAACCTTTTCCAGACTACCGGTAAGGGCACTCAAAAGATTGAAAACAATGCTCGTCCAATTGAAGTCTTCATGTGCTCTGTTGTTATGAGACAAGGCTACGGTGAAGGTATCAAATGGCTCAGTCAATATGTCTAAGCTATTTACTTCCTTTTTTTTTTTCATCATCATGAGATTTTTAATTTAATAACAATAATATTTTAATTCTATTCAACAATAACAAATCACTTTTTAAGTTACTTTTTAGAACGTTTATTAAACCCTTTAGATCCACCTTCGGCGCCTCTCTTTTTGCCAACCTTTTGGAAATACTCCTTTTTTCTTTCTTTGGCCTTTTCTTGCTTCTTTTGTTCCAGTGCCTCGGCTTTCTTTCTTTTTTCTTCCATCTTTTCCTTTTGCTTGGTTTCTCTCTTGCCTTCTTTTTCTTTCTGTAAAACAAACACCTTTTCCATGAAATCACGAGCCTTCTTTTCTTCACCACCCAATACAACAGCACGTTTTTGCAAGTATGTTTCTTTGCCTTTGGATTTGGGAAGACGAGGAAGTTCAGAAAAGGGCAAGTTGTTAGTGACAGCCTTGGGCACTTGTAGTTTTCTGAATTCAGGTGCAACTCGCTCAATCTTGGTATATTTGGAGTTTTCTGGCATATCAATACCAACACCATTTTCAGCTCTGACAACACCAGTCAAGCGCATTCCCTTCCAAGCCGACTTGTCTCTTAAAAGTAATGAAGTAACAGGATTGTAAAACTTTCTGGGAAGAACCTGGTGCCAAGCTCTCAAAAAGACGATATCTGACATGACAATCTTGTCTTCGAATGTAGCACGGAATGCACCGTCTGGGTTAGCCAAAACTCGCTTAATCTGACCACGAATACCAGAGACAGTTTTGATGGCAGCGCCTTCAAATTTGGCAACTTCCAAAGAAGAGTTGAACATTCCTCGGACAAATGCTGTGTTTTTGTAAATCTTGTAAGGATATCCAACAAGCTTCAACTTTTTGACAATCTCAACCTTTTGATCAACCTCTGTGATTGTTCCTGTAGCGCAGATTCTAAAGCCTCCTGAAACCTTGTCTTCAGAAACACTTTGGACAGCGCAAAAGCCAGTGTTGGGTGAAACTAAGGGGCCGTAAAACGTTGCTGTACAGTGCATGTGTTCTGGTGTGTATTTGAGCATACGATTTCTTGTTCGTGAATCTGATGTGGTATAAATTGGTGTAGTTTGGAAACGTCTCCAGCCAAGAGAAATGATTAAAGGATCGTTTGACTTGAGTACACGCTTGTGCCAGCGATGTCTTTTGATTCTGACTTGAGAAAATCCAAATCGGTCTTCGTTGGAAAGTAATGATCCAACTAAGATGGGGTATTTAGGATCAAAGTTTTCGACAAACTCGCATGGAATGTTGTCAAAAACAAGACGAACATAAGTACCGGAACGGAAACCTTCAATGCGGTCACGAGTTGCAACATCAAGCTGGTCCAGCTCTGCTTTGTTGATTTCAAGCTGTTTAGCAATCTTTGCTTTTTGCATGTCGTGCCATGTATCGTGTTCATCTTCGCCTTCGGGATCTTCAGCACCAAACTCACGGTCTTCAGCACCTTCATTCTTTTCGTCCATTTCAAGTCGTTGCTTGGCTTTTTTGGCCATGTTTTCAGCACGAATCTCTTCAACAGATTTTGGCTCGCTAGTTTCCTCGTCGGAGTTTTCTTCATCTTCTTCAGACTCAAAAGGTCCAGACTCCTCATTGGCTTCACCTTCACCTTCGCCTTCACCATTCTCTTCCAAGTCTTCAAAGTCACCAAACACTTCTTCGTCGCTGTCTTCGTTCTCTTTGGTATCAGCGCCAAGAGATAACTCTGGGCGTTTGTAGAATCGGCTTGAAATTGCTGAAAAAGACTCAGTGTCTTGCCACTTGGAAACCAAAGACTCAACATCGTTATACTCAATTTGAGCACAGTCAAATTCGTTTGTTTCATTCTTTTCATTCTTCTTTTGGAAAAAGGTATCGTCTTCATCGTCATCCTCCTGTTCAATATCCTCTTCTTCCTCTTCACCATTCCATCGGTTGATAGCTTCTTGTGGCGAAATGTTATTCATGTAAACAAGCTTGGAAATGTTCCATCGTCTTCGAGGCAAACCTTCACTGCTTTGGAGTTTTCTCCAGCGCAAAGCGTCATCTTCATCATCAAGCTCTTCTTGATCAAAATCAGACTCATTGCCAAGTTCAGAATCGGTATCAGCGAAAACAAACTTTTCTTCTCTTTGGGTGCCTTCACCATCGTCGAGTCGCTTTTGAAACTTGTCTTCCAACTGATATGCATTTTCCTCTTCATCACTGACATCGCTTCCAAACTCTTTATTTTCATCAAAGTCGCCTTGGACAGCATTGGCTTGACGAAGACTTTGTCTACCTCTGGAAACAACCTCTTCTTGCTCTTCTTCAAACTCTTCATCACTTGGGAGTTCGTCAAACTCAGAAACAGACTTTAAAGTTTCACCTTGAGAAAACAGTTGAATGCCTGGGGCTTTGTTCATTTCACCCAATGTAGCTGTGGATGATTGTAATCCAGTAACCATTTTTTCTCCAACGCCCAACTCTTCACCAGGAGTAAACGACTTGGAGCCAACATCAATGTATACAGCGTCTTTGTCAATTAAAACACCACCAACATCACTCATGGGTGCATAGATAGCTTTCATCTTGTCGTCAAGGCGGCGGCGGCGTTTTGGAGCAGTAGATTCTCCTGCTGCAATCTTTTCGTCTTCCATTTTGACTGCGTATGGCGTAGGACATGGGTCAGGTAGTCGTTCACCTTCGTTGACAGTAAGATCACCAATTCCAGGAATGTGGACTCTAGCGTTTGTGTATGATAAAGGAGACCCGTGTAGGTATCCGTAAAATGCAACCTTGCGGTCAGTCTTGGGGTTCTTCTCAATCAATGAAGGGTGTGTAAGATCAGAAATACGATCAGTCAACATGTAAGCATGCTCATTTCTCCATTTGAGAGGACGGAACTTCATGACAGAAATGAAACGAGCAAGATTTAAAATTTCACGATCTGGATAACGGCCATTAATAACACCTGATAAGTAAAACAACTTTGCACCTTGGTATACTTCAGTCCAGAATCTGTGCTTCAACTGCTTCTTTGCTGTTCTCATTGTGCTGACCTTTTTAAACAAATCGAGATGAGTAGTGACACCCAAAATTCTAGGAAAACCGTGAGGAGCCAAAATGTTCAAAAATTCCATAGTTTCCATTTCAAACCCGAAATTACCGTCAATCATTAAAAGAATCAAATCTGCAATTTTGGCGACATCAATCATTGAATTCAAATCGTTTGTGCATTCGATGAAGGTCAAACGACGACGTTTACCGGAAACAACTGTAATGGGACCTTTGATTTCGGAGAGTGAATGCTTGGTGTATCGTCGAACTAAACTTCGAATCAAAGTCGTTTTGCCTGTACCTGGAGGACCGACAACGGCAACAATTACTGGTGGTGGTTCTTCGGGAGTACGGTCAACCATGGGAACATGGAATCTTTTTTCTTTCATCTATCATTCTGTTAGTTTACCTTCTATACCAAAGCATCATTCTTTATTCACATACATCTGAGGATCTCAGCGCTTGACGCTGGAGTTTACCAGGAGCATTTACAGCAAATGCTTTGGCATTATTACCATTAGTATGCAGCTTCTTTTTAGCTGTTTTGCCATCTTTGGCGGCCCTATGGGGCTTGTTTGACTGTTGTTGATCCATGAATAACAATCAAATGTTGGTTGTGGATGTAGACAAAAATCTATCTACCTGAAATTTTTTTTTTTTTTTTTGTTCAAAATTTTTTGGCTGATAAACTAGTTACATTGTATGTAATATAATCGCACGGCTTATCATGTGACGCATATAATCACGAATTTCTGAAAATGTCAACGAATTTGGTTTGTCGAAAGACACAAAACAAAAATAAAAAGTTCTGGGATATAAGTTTTTCTTCTTTTTGCTTACATACCAATTACGTTTTGTTTATTAATTTCTCACTGTCGCCATTCTTTGCATTTTTTAATTGACGTTGATGGTTTTTTCCAAAGTCATTCATTAACCAGAAATATTCCCGAATGGTGTTTTATAAAAGAAGAACAGTTGAACCTCTTCAACCGAATCGGAATCTCTTGCCTGATAGTGATGTCTGGTTAATTCCAGAGACAAAAGAGTACTTTGGAAACTATGAAGATTATCTCAAACGCATGGACTTTTACAACCAGAAAAAGTTCATTTGCGAATTAACTGGTCGATCATGTTTGACGTTTTTTGAAGCTTTAGAGAGTGAGGTGAGTGATTGTAGTAATTTTGAATTCCATATAGTCGATTACTGATACTAACATTTTTTCATTTTCAGGTTGATCAATCGAAAACAGTTATTGATAAATTCCCTGCTTCATTAAAAGAACCTATATTACGAAAAATACAGTTTTCAACAACATCTCGTTTGGATACTCTTGTCGATGAGATTTACAACATTTTCAAACATGACTTTTACCCAGGCGAAATCGCCATCGCTACTATTAACGAGCAACGAGTTAATGTGTATGTTCGAGAAAAGGCTACATTCAACGCTATTCAGCTTCCAAACGGTGAATTTCGTCCAGCAACTTGCAAATGCCGTGTCGAGATATTACCATTACCTGGTGAGGAAGCAATTGTCGATGAATCAGCGTTAATGAGGGATAGAAAGTTTTTCACCAAAGTCATTCTCAAAACATTCATCAAACACTCTGTACACCGTGAATCATGGGCAGGTGCGCCGTGGTTAGTGAAGGATGAGTATGCCAAGTTACACCGAATTGACCAAACAATCCCTGTCCATTTACAACGACACAAGGGCCAGCCATCACCAGAAGATCTCAAACAACAACGTTTAGAAAAGAGAGAACAAATAAAACAAGAAAAGCTTCGCCAAAAACAAGAACGTGCATTAGAAATCAAGCGATTGAAGCAAGAAGCTAAACAACAGAAGCTTGAAAGCATGTTGGAGACTCAGAAAACTCAACGTGAACTCAAGATGAAGCTTGATACCTCATTATCAAAGTACCCACTCAATTCTGATTATGGCGACGACTATGCGATGCCTGGAATGGATTCTATGACTCCTAATAGGCGTGATAACTTTTCAGCTGCCAACTCTGGTACGGCCACACCCATCACCTATGAAGGTTCTCCAGCTCCTGGTGCTGCATTTTTCAAACCAGAACGTCTTGTAACTCAAGAGGATTTGAACATTTCATACGATCCTACAAGAGCATCGAAGCGACCAGTTATCAAACGTGAACAGAAACTTAACCCGCCGCATTTAATCAACACCGCTTTGGAAACTTGGTTGTTTTTAAACATGTACAGCGACCCTCTCATTTTAGATACATTTACATTTGACGACTATTTAGACGTTCTTCAGTATGATGATCCCGAGCTTGAATGTCCTTTATTAAACGAAATCTTTTGCTCATTGCTTTGCACGTTGATTGGAACTGATTCCAACGATCTGTTAGTTCAATTCCCTGATCACCCAGTTGAGCCTTATAAGGAAGATGAAGACGAAGAAGAAAACGAGTACATGATGTCTGACGATGAAGAGGCGAACGGCGAAATCAAAAAGGAAGGTGCAGATGATGATGACCAAGACAAAGATGTTAAAACAGAAGAAAAGACCAAAAAAGAAAAGGAAGAAGAAGACTCTGAATCTGAAGCTGACGAACCAATAACGAATCGCGCTGAAGCTTATGCCAACTTCAAGTCTACACCTTGGGACGAGCGCCTACGACGTCGATTGTTTAAAGATGGTGGCTGGCAAGTGATTTTGATTGGTCTTCTTTTCAATCTTGACTATGTCCCTGAATGGAAAGCGCCAATCCAGTTGATTCTTGATTCTCTTGCTCCTCTTGATAAAAGTGTCACTCTTTACTCAGCGTTGAGTGGCTTCATGGAATTGAGTGCTGAGTTTCGACTGACTATTATCAAAATCCTATGTGATTTATTGCACAGCTCGCCTTTAGTTCGCAACTATATTGATCAATCACTGGACGAAAGTACCCGTATCCGTCGTGAGAGACTGGAAAACCTTCGTGAATACAAAGCTCTTTTAGAGACGTTGAAATCATTAGAAGAGCAAAAGAAGGTATATTTTCCCAACGGTTTTCCAAAGCTTCCAACACAAAGCAGCAGCAATACCACGTCAAACACAAGAGGCAACTCACCAGCTCCAGAGCCTGCTGATGAATCTTCAGACGAAGAACAAAAATACCATTTGTTTTCAGTGGGCGGCAAACGTCCTGCTTCTTCAGTGACGAGACAGCGCAAAAAGAGAAAGAACGACGCAGAACTGGCACTGGCAAAGGAGAATCCAGAGTTCAAAAAGCTTTATCAGCAGTGCGAAGAGACACTTACGAAGATCGAAAGTCTTCTTGATACCATTAACGAGTTTGAAGCTGAACTAGTGAGAATTGATGTCCAAAGAGCTAAAATGCTAGGCCAAGACAAGTTTTACAACAGGTACTGGTGGCTAGAAGGTAATGGAATTCGACGATCTGATGGTTCCAAGAATGCTAAAGACAAGGTAAAAGAAAAGGAAGACGAAAAGAAAAACTCGGACAAGCGCAGCAAGAGTAAACAACAAGATGATGAATCAGATGAAGAAGAAGAAGAGGAAGAAGAAGAAGAAGCTGACGGTGATCTTGGTTATTTGATGGGCCGAATATGGGTTCAAGGCCCAACTGAAGAAGAAGCACAAGGTTACTTGATGGTTGAGTCTGAAAAAGAGTTTCCACAGATTACCAAAAATTCAGAAGGCCAGATTGTGACTGAAGCTCTGATCAAAGATGTAGACATCAAGTGTGAGTCTGAAAAGCCTGAGCAGGCAAACGGTACTTCTACCAGGATAAAGATTTTGGTTAGCAGTTCTGGAGTTGTCAGTTCTTCACTAAGCTTTGCAGAACGAAAGTCGTTAGAAGAAGGTGATAACATTTTGAAAAGTCATCTTGACTGGGGTTATTATGATGATCCTGATGATGTTCAAGAATTGCTCAAATACCTGAATCCAGGCGGAAAACGTGAATCAAAGCTGTCAAAAGAGATTATTGAATGTAAGCCTGTCATTACTGACTCTATGAAGGCGCGCAAGGTTGATTTGACAAACGATTTGAAGGAGCAGGAAGAAGAGCTTGAAAGCACGCTAAAAGATGACCAAGACATTGATGAGATTGACGACAAGATTAAAAAGGCCAAGAGTCTGTTGCATTCACTGAATAAGAAACCGACTGAGTCGTTGCTGAAAGAGATTGATTCAACGTTCCCTAAAAAGAATGACGCCGAGAAGCTTGAAGATTCAAATTCAAATTCAAATTCAAATTCAAATTCAAACCGCCGCAAGTCTACAAGACTAGCTGCAATTTCAAGCTCACCTGAAGTCAAACCCAAGACCCGAAAAGCGAGTTCCACAGTCAGTGACGAGAATGTTCAAGAAAAGGCCAACTGGTTATCCGAATCTATTAAAACTCTCGAAACTGAACGAGCGGAAACTATTGATGGGTACAAAAAAGAGTTGGCATTGGGACGAGTTTTGGGGTGGGAAAATGGAAAGGCGAAAGAAAAACTTGGGCATACGTTGTATGAATGGCAGAAGAAAAAGTCTAATACTAGGCCATCAAGCAAACGTAAATAATAGCTTATGTATTTTTATTTTTATATTCAATTTGATTGTTTAGTTTGATTTAATGTGGATTGATATGAATTGACTAGAATAAATGTATAACACGTGATGCCGAATATATCAATGCCATCACCATTTTTTTTTTCGGTGTATTGGATTGTTAGACCATACAGTTTTTCACAATGATTGTTATTCGCAAAGCCACTGTTGATGACCTTCTTGGTATGCAGAACACCAATCTGCACAACCTCCCCGAAAATTATCAGCTAAAGTACTATTTATATCACATTGCAGCATGGCCTCAAGCATCATATGTTGCTACAACCAAGACAAGTGATGGCGGTGAAAGAGTTGTTGGATATTCGCTTGCCAAAATGGAAGACGATACTGGACCTGATGTTGATCCTATACCACATGGGCATATTACTTCTCTTTCTGTAATGAGAGGATACAGAAAGTTGGGTATTGCTGAAAAGTTGATGAGACAGTCATGTAAGTGAAGTTGAGTTGTTCATACTGTTTATTATTGATTACAAGACTAACGGTTTACTAGTGAGAGTTTTGTGTGAAATCTACGGTGCTCAGTATGTTTCTCTTCATGTTCGTCAATCAAACAAAGCCGCGATCCATTTGTACAGAGACACTTTGGAGTTCGATGTCAAGGAAATTGTCAAGAAATACTATGGCAATGGTGAAGATGCAAATTATATGAAGTATGATTATTATTTTTTTTTTTTTTTTTTAGTTATTCTTTTTATTGATTTCAATTTCTAACTAGAATTTTAGGAAGGACCTCAATGTGTTTGTTCCAGATCAGCTCTACGACGAGGACGATGATTTACTGGAAGCTGCTCTTGCGCACGAGACTGAAAGTCTTAAATTGAAGGCTTGATTAGGATCAATGTAAATAAATATCTTGAATAAAACAAAAATAATTAAAAATCTATTGTTAACTTAACGAATTTTATAAGAAGTTTCACGTTCAACGACATCAGGTTCAAACTTTATCAAAAACACAGTTCGAATAGGATAGTTGTCTTGGGGAACAGTGTGCGCAGTGACTTTGGCAGTAAATACAAGACCATCAAGAACAGCTTCAATGATTCCTGCGGTGAATGCTGCACAACTCAGTTGAGACTTTTCTTTTGGAACGGAAATGAATTGTGAGACCAAAGGACAATTATCAATGATCATATCTAATTTTTTGGGGTTAGTGAAATGTTGTGGGAAAAGAACAAAAAATAGTGATATCCTACTTACACTCATACTCAGAATCTCTTGATTTCTCAAGTCCATCAGCCGTTTTACCAAAAAGCGTTCTCCATACACTTGTATTAATAAATTGTAAAACTCCCAGAATCTTTGTTTCACGTTTAGCCGACTTTCCTTCTCGTAATGTCAGTAATTCTAATGTTCGCTGTCCAATTCTGTACCCAAGCTGATTCAATTTTGCTTCCAAGTCTTGGATTCCGCTCGACTTTTTCTGTAAATACTGAACAGATTCTGAGAAAAGGAATGAAAAAGATGCTAATGAGATATCAGAAGTTCTTCGGTTCAAGTTTTTTTCGTATATTGATTTTGAAGGGTTTGCTGAATTGCTGGCATTTGAATAGTAGCCTGTGGATTGGCCAGGAGATACAACTTGCCTTTGTGATTGAGGCAATTTACCAACTCGTGGAACTGCTACTGGTGCTCGTGAAGATGGAACTATGATGTTTGAAGAAGACATGTCGAAATATAGATGATGCTATTATTAATGTTAAGAGTGGTGAATCTAAAGGTTGGTTTTTTTTATTGTTTTGTTTTTTTTTTTGGTTTGGTACTAATACATTATCTTGATGACAGTATGTGTCACCTTTATGTAACATAATTTCACACTATATTTTGAAAATTTCGAAAACTCATAAATTCGTCATTAACTTGGAATTCTATATAAACATCAGCTATTCTTTATTCTGACTGGTATTCCCAATTACTGTCATTATCTAGCTCTTTTATCTTTTCTCGAGATATTATAATTGAAATAGACGGAATGCACAGCTTGCTGTTTGGATTTTTCAGTAAAGACGTCGTATGAACAGGAACTGAAGTCCCATTCAACCCTGACTCACTTTTGACTGTATACTCCAGTTTGTTGTACTGATGAAACGCCATGTTTTCTAGCAAAAGTTCTGCTTTCACTTTTTCCACAATCGCAACCAGTTTTTGAAACGAATTGTCTTTGTTGATAAGCATTATTGGTACTTGATCGTCATTTTTCAAGTGTGTTTTGATATTGTTGACACGCTTTAAACTTGTGTCTCCTTTTCGGATCTGTATTGTTTTGGCTGTAATTTCGCTGCTCATTTTTGTTATTTTGACTGAAAGGTTTTAATTGTTGTTAGTGAATGAACGTTACAAGTTGAAAGAGGAAGAGGAAGAGTGCAATAAAACAAAAACGGTGAGGCTGAACCTTTTATTCTATTTTATTTTTTCTTTTCGAAAATTTTTTCAAACTTTTGGTATCAAACATCAAGTCAGCTGTGAAAATACCTCAAGTTTTACTTGTCCACCAAAAAGAGACTATACTTAGTTAGAGAGTGAGTGAGAGACAGGTGGTTATACGGGAATGTCTACGAAAAAAAGGTCGCATAGTTTTGTTTTAAAGAGTGGAGTTGATGAGTTTCAACAAGAGCCTGGAAAAGGCCTGGATATGAGCAAACGAGCTAGTTTCTCGACTTTTGATCAGCCAACGAAATATATAAAGTCAGAACAGGATAGGATTGGGGCTTTTGAGTGCTTAAGTGATGATGAAAAAGTCAGAAGTAGTTCATTCAACCCTTCAGAGCCTTTGACTCCAGTACATCCACCATCATTAGATTTGGCAACTCCTACTGCATCACAATCAACATCACCAAGCGGAATTTCAGCGTACGAAGAATTCAACAATGACCCAAAACTTTCAGAGTCTTTTGATCCGCTATTTATGAACAGCAGCTATCACAAAACCAGTATCAAAGAAACACTTTCGACCCAATTTGATCTCGAAATCTTACTCAAACATCATGAACTCAACGTGATTGAAGACGAAATTGCCAAAATCCACGTCATGATGCTCAAAATGCGACAACACTCAGTTCACAGCAGTTCAGAAAAACTTGTAAATGAGCCAACATACTTTACTGATGTCTATGCCAAATACCTTGATACCAGTCTCAACCAGAACAGGTCTAATACTGCTAATGTTCATGATTACACGGCTGACAGAAAAAAGTCAGTAATAGTAGCTGATGCCAACTCGACAGACGAAAACTCGTACCAAGCACCGGTCACAAGAAGCAAAAGTTCTTTACAGAAAGACGATTTAGACGGCGAAACGATAAGGAGGAGCTCTAGGCGGAGAGTCGAAACTGAAAACAAACCAGCATCCGGTAAGCTACAATGCATTCTACGTCGAAACGATGGAGTTTTAGTTAGGTGAGTTTTAATAGACTATTGTTAATACCTTATCTTGGATATAAGAACTAACCACAAAGCTGCTGATTAAGACTTGTTTGCCCAAAATGCCATCGAGAAAACTTTTTCAGTCCTCAAGGGTTCATCAACCACTGCAGAATCTCGCATTCATTAGAGTTTACTTCTCACGACGCAGCTGCCGTTGTTTGTGGTGTAGAATCAGAAATACAAGACGAAATCGGGTTAGCTGCTCAGAAAGAGAGTGAGACTCAAAAGGATGTAAAACCAAGCACTTCTGGCGGCAAAAGTATTGGCAAGCATACTTCACTTTTAAATACTGGCCATGGATTGTTTGAAAGTGGAAACAGCAGCAACAGTAGTAATACCAATAATAAGATATCCATGAAATCAATTCCAAGTACCAAAAAAATAGATACCAACAATCTTGCGGCGTTCCTGAAAAAACACAATGTTAACGTGGATCTTGATGATTTAGTCAAGAATGCAATGGAAAAGTATCCAAAAGCGTATTTGTTAAACAGCGAAGAAGATGATCAAGAGATTGAGCTGGGTGACCAAGCTACACCGTTTGAACGAGCGCTTGTAGAAGCAAAGAAAATGAAACTGAATATTGAAGAAATTCAAAAATCGGGATCAGTAGGTTCATCGTCAACGTCGACATCATCATCAACCAGTCGTGTAAATAAAAAGAAGAAAAAAACTATACGAGGACGAAAAGTTCGAAACACAAAATCAGCAGATGATAATGGCAATGGAGCCAACCAAGAAGTTACTGAAAATAAAATGCCTACCTCTTCGTTGGCGTCAAGCTCTCGAATAAAATCAGTAGCACCTTCACGAAACGTAAACCCAGCTAACGACACAACTGAAAATGTGAATGAAGATTACAAGCCTGCAGAGCATAAACCTACTGGTGGAAAGTACAGACCTGGCACTGCTCCATTACATTGGAACAGCATACCTACCGACTCTTTCAAAGAAGATACAAAAGAATTGGAAGAAGAAGATAGAGGCCAAGGTGAACATGTCGACAAAAAAGCAAAAGTTAAAACTTCCTTATCACCGGCAAAACCCGAAAAGAAAGAAAATACTCAACCCGACAAAAGCCAAGGCAAAATCTCTAAATTCCTGCCTCTCAGCAGATTTTTTTAATGTCAAGACTTTAAGATAATATTAAACTAAAAAGTTTTTACGAAGCTACGAAATTGTAATGATACAAATTAATGAAAATGTAAATAATCAAGTATAAATATATTAATAATAATTGAAATTTTTTTGGTTTGCGATTATAGATCCGAAAAATTATGGGTGTTTTTGAAATAGTTTACTAAATCTCAAGTCCTAAGAACTAAACTAAATTGTCAATATTGATACTTTTGATTTATGGAATACGATATGCGACACACTATAGGTTTGTATTTAACCCATGGTAATCGAAAGATTAATCATTTCCTAGCAATTTTTGGATTGATCCAAATGGTGAATACGAAAAGGAAAAAACAAAAAAAAAAAAACTCAAGTTGTGCCTGAAACTTGCTTCATCGTCCCAAAAAGTTAAAATGTTATTTAAATAATTTTTGTTAATTTGTTTTCATTTTCATTAATTTAATACTAGATATAATCATAATTCAAATACACATAAAAGTCATTAAAAGTAAACATAAAGCAACTTCAAGAATAACAGAAAAACGCTATTTAGCAGTCAAACTGTATGCAGTTCCAATCAAAGCAATTCCTAAAAATGCACAAAACATTGTCATTCTCTGCGATCCTCCAAACGAAATAGCAGTTCCGTACATTTGGAACCCAATAATGCACAAAAATCCTGCACTGATGCTGACAATTGTACCAAAAATGAATGGCGAAGATTCATCGCTTGGAGAGTTCCCTCCGTCGTTTTGATGGAAACGGAAAAATAACCATGCTAAAAATGCACCAAACGGCTGTGACAAGCCACCAAGAATGATTGAAGCTGTGAGTGCAATACTTCTTGATCCAAGCGCCAAAAACAGTGGAAACGCGATAGTGAAACCTTCGGAAAAGTTGTGAATGGCGAGCGATAAGAATACACTAAATCCTAGTTCTTTATTGGCATGCGAGGTGGCAAAAGTAAGAATTCCTTCAGGAACTTTGTGAACCGAAATGGCAAACGCTGTTTGGGCACCGATTGAAAAAAGATGAGAATAGCGGGTGGATACGTGATGATGATGGAGTTCTTCTTCTTCAGTTTCCAAATCGTCGCAGTCTTCTTGTTGTTGTTCAAGGTCGGTATCATTGCTGGTCTTGAAACTAGCTGTACTGTGATTTCGGTGAAGGGAACAGTCTGGATATTGAGGATCTAGATGTTCATGCTGATGCTCTCCAGTTTCAGGATCTCTGTAGTCATAAATCCCCTCTGGCGAGTCATCTTGGCAATGCTTGAGAGATTCATCTTCACAATGAGCAAGAGATGAATATCCCATGCATTTTCCAACTGACATTTTGCGGCGAAGTTTCCAGTCGGTTATATCGATGAGCGATTTTTGTTTCCGGGGTGATTTGAGTAACAAAGGGGTATGTTCATTATGGGTATCAGCACTTGATCCTTCGATTTGGGTATTGTGAGAGTGGGAATGGTCATGAGCATGATCATGATCATGGTCATGGCCATGATCGTCCTGGCCTTCTGAAACATCATGAGTATGACCGTGATTATGCCTATGGCTATGCCCATCATGAGCACAATGAACCACTGATTTCGATGTAACAGCATGAATAAACATATTGAACAACGAGCAAATGAAGATTCCCACGAAAAACATAATAATCAGCAAAAAATGAGCCTTCTCGGGCTTATCAGCCAACTCGCTTACTTTCTTGAAATATTTCAGGCCCTGAGGTAATAGTTTATACATAGATGTGAACAACAGGATTCCACTCGATAATGATAATGAACACACTAGAAAGTTTTCATTATTGTTGAGAGTGAATTTAGTACTAGGACACAGCCATTTCCAAATGAGATCTGAATAAATGACTAGAGACCCTAGAATGCAAGTCAATGAAGATGCTATAGTCAAAATTGCTCCACTTTGATCGTTTGAAATGGGTATCATTTTAAGATTTGATGGTGTGGTAAAAAAAAGAAAGAAAGAAGAAGAAGAAGAAAAGAGTTTTATTCAATGTGAAATAACCTTCAAGGTCTAATCAGGAACTTCTTTGCTTACATCATCGCGGCTGAAAAACAGCCGTTCGTCCTTTTGATGTTAATTTTCTTAATTTAATAGATTTCTTAATTTATTTATTTAATACAACTGGTTAACTTAAATATTTACTTGACTATTTACTTTCCACTTCTGTATCGACGAGAGTAGTTCTTACCGCCTCCGCCATTTCTAAATGAGCCCGAGGAAGACCCGCCTCTAGGCCCAGTAGGAGCATTCAATGGCGGCGATTTTGACTGCCGGTCTTTAGAGTCCCGGTCCCGTCTATTATCATCTTTAGATCGTTTGTTGCCTCCGCGGTTGCTGCCTCCACTGGACGATTTGCCGCCTTGGCGGGAGCTTTTATGGTCCCGGTCCCTGTGGTGATGATGGCTGTTGTGTCGGTTACCCGAAACGTCTTTGTCGTCATCTCCACGACGACGTTTACGGTCACTGTTGCCTTCACGAATACGATCACCTAATGACATTTCACGGCCAGATTTATGGGACTTGTCGTTTCGAGATGAGCGGTGATACGATCGATCAGTGTCAAAATCGTCGTTATCATTCTCATCGTCATCATCGTCGTATTTACCGCGGTGTCGTTTGTTGGACTCGCGAGGGGTTCGATCACGGTCGCTTCTGTTGTCGCGATCATTTCTGCTGTCACGGTCGTTTTTGTCTTGATCATTATTATCACCGTTTCCTTGATCTTGGTCATTTTCTTGAACCAAAGTAATAGCTGCACTGCTTTTGTTGTGGAAGTTGTTGTTATGGAAATTGGTATTCTTGTTGTCAAAACTTCTAGGTTGAGTTCGAAGTCCACTGATTTCGTTGTTTTGCTGGTTTTCCTTGTTGAAATCAGCCTTTTTATCACGAGGATCAGCGGTGTTTTGATTCGAGCCTTCCTGGCCATTTCCATTCGAAGCATCACCGTTTGAGGAATTAGAATTGGATGTGGAACCCGAATTAGACCCAATATTCTTAGGATCAAATCCCATATTCTTCATATTTGCAAGAAACATATCTCTCATATTGTGAACTTGCTGCAACTGCTGAGCACTAGCTGGGTTGCCATTTCCTTGTCTCATAATCATCTGTTCAGACTGATTGAAATATTGCATCCAAGTTGAGTAATACTGCATCATCATAGCTGGGTTCATAGACTGCATATTAGGCATTCCATTAGGACCATTTGGACCGTTGGCACTGCCTTGAGATTCGTTGTTTCCGTTTGATCCCATCTGATTCATTTGGTTCATTTGATTCATACCCATCTGGTTCATACCCATCTGATTCATACCCATTCCACCCATCATATTCATTCCATTGCCCATATTGTATCCCATATACCCTCCGTATGCATTGTTAAACCTGTTGTTCATCTGCTGATTGCCCCCATGATGGTGACTGCTGTTATGTTGGTTGTTATTGTGTTGATTATTGTTATTCTGGTTATTGTTGTTGTTATTGGATGTAGAATTGCTGATATAGTTTCCGTTTGCATCTTTAAGTCTGGGCTCAGCTCTCTTCACCTCAATAGCCTTATCTTTCAAAATCAACACTGGCTCATTCACAATTCTCTCAACAGCTTCGTGCGAATCAAAAGTAATAAATCCAAATCCTCTAGGTTTTCCAGTCTTGGTATCAATCATAAGCTGTGCATCAATAACTGTTCCGTATCTCGAAAAAAACTGGTTAAAGTCTTCTTCACTGACATCCAATCCAACACCACCAACAAAGATTTTGGCAGTCTTGTCTTGCTCTTCGCGAGGAATTGCACGTTTGGGATCAATTATTCTGCCATCTAAAAAGTGGTCAGTCGCAATAACTGCGTTGACACATTTGGCGTCGGCAAAAGTCAAAAAGCCAAATCCTCTGGAACGTCCGGTAGTGTTGTCTCTCATGACAGTACAATCAATAAGCTCTCCAAACTTGGAAAAGTAGTTGCGGAGGGATTCTAAAGTATTTTCAATGTTAATAAGGTATTGAAAAGTAAAACAAAGCAAAGTAAAAACTTACCATCAGTAGTTTCCCAATTAAGGCCACCAACAAACATTTTGCCCTCATCTTTAGGTGGAATATAAATCTGTCCAGTATTGGTAGCACTTCCATCACGTCGAACATCTTCTTGACCTTGTTGAGAAAAGCCTTGATTATTGTTGGCGTTCATGTTCATGTTCATATTCATGTTGCCGTTGTTATTATTGTTGTTAAAGTTGTTCATATTTCCAGATTGAAGTCCACCCTGGTTACCACCTTGATTACCAGCTCTCATCAAAGCGTCAATGGCATTCTGGTTTTCATTAGAAAGCGAAGCAGTTGCACCTGAAAAGTTGGCAGAAGCACTAGGATTTCCAAAGTTTGAGCTTTGGTCAGAAGGTTCGGACTGGGCAAATGCTTCTTCCTGTTTAATGCCTTGATTTGCATCCTGGTTAACATTTTGGTTGGAAGTTTGTTCAGAAGCAGGAGCAGCAGGTTCACTAGCAGGCTCTGGCTTCACTTCGGGAGCTGGATTACTTTCTTGTTTGGAAGCTGAACCGGCGCTATATAAAACAAAAGTAAAAAAAAAAAAAAATCGTACAACTTTGATTAGTATTAATGATTCATAGTAAAACAGTATAACAGTGTGTTTTAAAATAAAAAAAAAAAAAAGAGTTAAAGAAAACTCATTTTCAAATAATCTCGCGACATTTTGAAAAGAGATGTGAAGAAAATCAAGTGAATAAAATTACCGAGTGTAATTTCAGCTTGATATTATAAAATAAATGTTTTGGAAAACTTGGATACTAACTAGATATCAGCAAAGAAATCGTCATCATCATCAAATGCCGACATTTTTGTTCTTTTTGTTCTTTTGATTTGTTCTTTTTTTGTATATTTCTATAATAAATATATATATATACCCTAAAATATATATCTTAAATAACTCTATATTCTAATGCTACTTCTTATGAAGGAAAAAAAAGCAATAAAACTCGTGCTTGAAGAAAGTGAAAAAGGTTTGTTTCTCTTGAAAATAACGACAAATTCTTTTATTAAGATGCGTTTAAAACAAGTGTTTTGTTCAATTCAAGACTTGACAAACCTGGCTAAAATAAAAATAGTGATAAAAGAATACTTGTGCTGGAAGTTCTTGCTGAAGTATAGTCAAAAATCAAAAGCTAGAAATAAGTAAAGCGCTATTCAGAAAAAAAAATTAACTGAAAATAATGAGATTCAAAAACAATGAGTTGTTAAAAAAGAAGTTTTGGATTGAAAAAGGTGTCAGAAGGGACAAGGAAGGTTTCAACACAAAAAACTGAGGTGGTGAAAAGTTAATTTAATTACCCTGACTGGGGAAATATAAAACACTGCTTAGTCATTATAATTAATTATTAGTCATGGCTTATCAATTTTTTTTTTTGCGAATTCGATGAATATTCCACTTTTTTCACTTATCAATTTTTATCTATTCAATACTTATAATCAGATATTGTGTTGATAAAAAAAAAAAAAAAGAAGAAAAAATGAAGGTGTTAATTCTATTAGCTCAATATCATCAAAACTTTAGATTAGCTGAACTCGAATCGTTAGCTGATTTGTTCAACATTAAAGCCGATTTCAGCACATATGACAATACTGTAAGCATCTTGAGTTTACTATCTGTTTATCATTTCTCTAATAAATCTTTTATTCAAGTCACCATTTTTAATTGTCGATTTTGAATCAGCTGAAGATGCTAGAAAAATCGTTTCTAGATCAATTTTATGTAGATCAGCCTACGAACTATACGCCATTGGCACTACACTAGAAGAGATCCATCAAGGGACAAAAGATACCAGATCGCAGTGGGAAAAATACTGCGACAAGAACGTTTCCTTCAAATTCGAGTTTGTCAGTTTCATGGGCTCTCGTGAACAGTCTGAACAGATCAAGATTATTGAGTCTTTTTCGTTTATGGATTTAGACGGACCCATTCGCATGAAGAAACCAAATCAAACTTTTTCGATTATTGAAGAGTACAAAGTAGTTGATCGCAAACCTGAACCGACACCTCGTAAAATGTGGTTTGGACGGTTTATAACTGACAGTGACAGATCTGCAATGGACAGACTCGACTTGAGGAAAAGAAAGTATATCGGGACTACCTCTTTTGATGCCGAGTTGGCATTGGTGTCGTGCAACATTGCACAAATAGTACCCGGAAATGTCATGTACGATCCGTTTGTTGGAACTGGAAGTTTTTTGGTGGCCGGCAGTTATATGGGCGCTTTGACGTGTGGATCAGATATTGATGTGCGAGCAATCAAAGGCAAGAAGAATGTCAATATCGATTCCAACTTCAAACAATACGGATTGACACAAAGATACTTAGACGTTATGGCAATGGATTTCACACACAATGCATTTAGAAATGACTTTTTGTTTGACGCAATTGTCTGTGATCCTCCATATGGTGTCCGTGAAGGGTTAAAAGTACTTGGTGCCAAAGACGAAGAAAAGTTTGCCGGTAAAGAATCAGTGATAATCGATGGAGTCGCTGCACATTTACGAAAAGATTATGTTCCAACTAAAAAGCCATACGAATTACCAGCTCTTCTTGATGACTTGCTTTCTTTTGCTGCTCAGCATTTGGTTGTAGGCGGAAGACTGTGTTTTTGGATGCCAGTCTCAAACGAAGATTTCCAGCCTCATTTTATACCATTACACGAAGATTTGAATTTGGTATCTTGTTGTGTCCAAGATTTTAATAAATGGTCAAGAAGACTGTTGACATATACCCGAAGACCGTATGGAGAAAAGGGAGATTCACAATCAATCAAAGGTGTTTTAGATGACAATTTTAGAACAAAGTACTTTAGAGGATTTTCATAAAACAATTTTAATAGATTAATGATGGAAATAATTACAATTTACAGTTACAAGATTAAAATGAATCTAAATAATTAATAAACAGCCTTAGTACCGTGGAACTCAAGAGGCTTATACGAATCTTTAGAGACAGGCTTACGAACGGGGAAGCCTTCGAGAGACGAAGCATAGGTACCAACAGCGTGTGCAATGAGCTTGGTATTAGTGAGCCAAGCTTCGTAGTTGAGGTTAGAAGTATCGTCACAAAGCTGGTGGTAGCATTTATCAAAAGCAACACCAGCTTCACCACCAAACATTTCTGCTTCCTCAGCGGTTTTGATCACTTCTGCACCAGCTGCAACACCACCGCCTGGGATACCATTCTTGACAAATGCATCGTAATCGGAACGGCCGTCAAATGGAATGAGGGTGTGGTTGAGACCTTGGGATGTGTAGTAGTCGATAAAGAGATCTTTGAGCTCACCTGAACCGTTGGGATTGGCCTTGTCATTGGCGTCATAAACCTGGTATGCGTAGTTGGGAGAAGCCATCATATCAAAATCCATGTAAACACGAATCTTTTGGTTTTCTTCAGGCGTGAGCTGGCTCACGTAGTAATCGGAACCGAGGAGACCCTCTTCTTCACCAGAAAACCAAGCAAATCTAACAGTAGCGTTTGTAGAAAAGTCTGACAACGCTTTGGCAACTTCAAGAATAGAAAGAGATCCAGAACCGTCGTCATTGATACCAGGACCAGCAGCCACCGAGTCAGAATGGCCAGATACCATGACTACATTGTTTGGGTCTCCGCCTTTGGTATCAGCAATAAGATTGTATGTAGTAATTTGTTTGACAAACGAGTCGATATAAACAGAACCGTTGACAGTGATGTTTGAATTGATTTGGTCAATCCAGCCCAAAGCGACCTTGTTAGATACACCAATACTGGCAATTTGATGGGGTTGGGGAGTACCGAGGGTACCACTAACGACGCCTTCTTCAGGAACATTGTTGTAAATGATGGCTGCAATAGCGCCAGAAAGACCAGCAAGTTCAGACTTGTCACCAAAGGGACACACGCCTCGTTTGATTAAAGCAATAGATCCATTGAGGGCAGAAGGGTAATCAGAAGCTTCGCATCCGTTGTTTTTGACAACAACAAGAGGTCCAGTAGCTCTCTTCTTTTTGGGAAGAGTGGGCGGGGTAAGGTCAAATGGAACAGCTTCAATGATATCAACATTATCAACCAAAAGGTCAGACTTGAAAATAATGCCTTGGGTGGCATTGAAATACTGTTTGGAAACGTTGTAGTAAGAACCTAAACTGTGCAATGTTTTTTCAATTTCAGTAAGAGTCACGAAATGACCTGGTGATCCAATAACTCTTGTTGGATGGCCAAACATGCCGGCAGAAATGAGAGCATTTGCGTAAAGCTTGAAAGCAGCAGCTTTGAGAGAAGGCTCGGTGACGTATGATTGAAGAGCTTCAGATGAAACAATTGGTTTAGGAATAGATAAAGAAGGCAAGTCTTTAGGAATTCCAAGTACAATTTGCTGTGCTTTTTCAGAGAACTGACTCAACCATGAAAAGTCGGTCGTGATGGGAGCAGCAGAACTCAATGTAGCAGCTGCAGTGATTACAGCAAGTGTTGAGAATTTCATTGTTAATGAAAGCGAATGTAGTTGATTGTTTAAAGAGTGACGATAGAGAAGGACGGAAAGAAAAATAGTGGTGATGCAAGAATGGTGGGTGTTTATGCTTATTTATACGCAATCGGAGTTAACCGCTCACGTACAAAAACGTGAGATAAGATAAGCGTGATGAGTTTGTTCCAACGGCCCGATAACAAGACGTCATGAAAAATGAAAAATTATTTAAAAAAAAAACAATTAATTGATTTGCAGCTGACAGAATCTTTATCTAACAGCTTTATATTTAACAATACCGAGAACACCTTATCCAATCACATTTTCACATTTTCCACAACTCTGATACGCTTTACTGGATAAGTCAAGATCATGCCACAGTTAAGATCCCAGCCAGAAGATTTAAGTCCAGTACAAATATCAAGCTCGTCGAACAGATATTCAACCATGTTCTCAGTTTCTTGAATGATTTCCAACGGCGATTGACCGGATTTTCGGAATATCCAGAGACAAACAAGATACGCATGAATCCAGGCTCGCAATTCCATGTGTTTGCAAACGTTTTCAGTGTCTTCAACAAGAGTAATGCCAACTTTGGGTTGTTTATTAGACCCAATCTCGTAACATAAAACATAACCATTAGATTTTGTTGATAAAATATCTGTTACAGAGATGCGTAGTTGGCTGGAATAGTATTTGATGACCGAATAGTCGACAAATTCGGCTGTTCCTATAATCTCGCCTTTACTGTTTTTTATTAAATTTCCTGCCAGGAGAATTGCTTCAACTTCAGCCACCTTCTTGGGTGACAACAGGATTTTCGAGTGTGCAACGAGACTTTCGGGTTTGAACGACTCTAACGAACGAACAGCATCAGCAAACACGATATTTGCACGTTGACGATTCAAAGTGATCATGACAACGCTTTTCACTGCTCGATAATTGGTATACAAATGAACTCCTAAAAGACTGAGCAATACAGCCCACATAGCTATTCCTTCACCAGTCACTACAGCAACGGCTACCGACCCTGCAAGCATTCCAAGCAACGATATCACTGTTTCTTGAGACTGGTCTTTGGCATTAACATCAGCTACTGAGCCTTTATCAGGATCTGTGAAATGAAGAGTCAGTGCAGCTCTTGATCCTGTTCCCGTCACTCCACAGACAGCACGTAAGAGACCCGACATGCACAGCATTGAAATAGTCAATGCTTTGTTGAACGGGAAAAACGGTGACAAACAATCAAAAATGGTTGCGCCGTCATTCAAAATATCAGCCATAAATCGATACTTTTTGCATTCCGGTTCTAATG
The DNA here is from genome assembly GCA_030578715.1 of Magnusiomyces tetraspermus. NCBI lineage: Eukaryota > Fungi > Ascomycota > Dipodascomycetes > Dipodascales > Dipodascaceae > Magnusiomyces > Magnusiomyces tetraspermus. The sequence goes on from JAKTYL010000147.1 coordinate 38,230, forward strand.
TTGACCCAAACTTCCACGCAAACAAAATCGTGCCTAACCTTCCAACAGTTTCTTGAACGATCTTCATGAGCAAAGCAGAAGTTGAGCTTGCAGTTTCGTCACCAACTCCAACAGCGCTCAAGACTGCACGATTTGCAAACAAAGAAGCTATTGAAGAAGAAAACGCTTGGAGCGAGTCGTATATTTGGTAATTGATATAGTCTGGTCTCACGCTATAAGGGTATCCTGATGGTAAAAACACTTCTGCAAACAGTTTGAGCATGTCGTTTTGGGTATATGATAGAATTGAAGTTGATCTTTCTTGGTTTGGTAAATCTGGGGTTGGGCTGGTATCTAGTTCATGTGTGCGATATAACAACCCATTTTCATCAAGTTCATGAATACTGATATCATTAGCCTGTGACTTAAATCCATTTATAGACTTTTCAAAATCTTGGTTGTAATTGGGCATTTTTCGCTTTGTTTTCGTTGTTGGTAGAAGAAATGAATTGAAACTGGTCAAAATTTGACCAAAAACTCGCTCCGCATTTTTTTTTTTTTTTTTTTTTTTTGACTAGTAAGCCGCACATTTTTGGCCAGCTTTGAGCCAAACAAAAACTACGCCATTGATAATTTGGCTCTTTTCTTGCAAATACTCAGTTAAATTTAGACTTCAGTCGGAATAAGGTTTGATTCTTATTATTGACTTTTAGTGCAAACCTGTCCAAATCCATTGTTTTCATATACATTTCATCTTCAGTAAACTATACGCAGATTTCAGTTAGCAATCTCTCTTTCTTACGTACGACAAATCGTTTGATGTTATAAATAGCCGTTTTCTGCACCGTTTTCCATTCTTCCAACCTCCAGAAACCACAAGACAATAAAAAATAAACAAGTATAAAAATAAAAATAAAAAATTATATATGAAAGCTTGTATTCCATGCCTGATCGTTTTTGTTTCTTCTGCTTTTATTCATAATACCATCAATTCATTTAATTAGCAAAACCACCAAAAAAAAATTCCAAAAATATGCCGACATGGACTCTTTTCAGTCACAAAAAACCTCAATGCACGCTATCCTCTCAATCTCTGCCACTATTATCAGAGACTTCTCGACTCAATCCAGAGTTTTCTGATTCGCCTACTCAACAAGAACTGGCCGATTCTCTTATTTTGAATGTTTCGACTCACTCGTCTGATAACGATATCATCAACACAGTTTCAGCAATAGCTAATAGCAGCTCATCTTCTCATGCATCTCCTTCATCTTCTTCTAACTCATCATCAAAACCAGCTAAACCAAAATCGACTATTCATGAATGCATTTGCTGCGATACTCAACTAAGATTTCCAAAAGGTCTTTCATATTTCAAATGTATGTTTTATTTCTGCTTTTTTATATTAATTGGAAATGCATTGCTAACTAGGTTTCATTTACTTTACTTCATATTGTTCTAATTATTAGGCGCTGTATGCGGTACTTTTTACGATGCTCCACCCAACTCCAACAACTCCAAAACACCAGCCACGTTCCTCACTTTACAAGCAATTGAAGAGGCTGTAGAAAAAGACACTCAAAACATTACACAAACAGTCAACGATAATAATGATGGTAATAATAATACCAATCCTCATACCTATTTGCATCTACAAAATCTCATTACATCAACATTTTCATCAGTAGACGCACTCAACAATTCATTTCAAATCGGTCTCACGAAACTTTCTTTCTCACGTCCAAATATTGATTTCGAAGATGTTGACACTTTTTATACCATTCTAACTTCAATACCCATATCTTCCTCGTCCTCCTCTTCAAGTCCTTTTATAACATTGCTTACAACAACTCTTGCTCTTTTAAAGCGTCCAAGGAAGGAAGTAATTACTCCTCAAGATGCCGCATTTTTGTTGATCATTTTGGAAAACCCCATTTTCAGATCCCATTCGTTGTTTTCAACGTTAGGATTAAAGCCAAATAAAGAAAAAACACAAGGCAAGGGAAAAAAGAGTGACACAAAATCAAAAACTTTTGATAAGAAATGGTCATCTAAAGCTTTGAAATCGATTGTCAATATGTACTCGTCAAGCAAAAACAAAGAACCAGAAATTGAAATTGAAATTGAAACCCAGCAAAACGACGAAACTCCAAAGCTTGACCAAACATTTCAATTGACCCCCGAAATCGCACAGCTCGCAATTGAAATTTTGGAACGTTGCATTTCAATACTTGCCCATACCCCCAAACTGACCTGTCACTATCTACTCAATTGGTTTACGCGATACGATGTCGAGCAGTTTTCATCTAAAGTACAAGTTTACAATGCCTACATTTCGTATCGGCTGGGTGTTTTGTCAACTCTTTCAGGATTCAACAAACCGTCGACTTCACTACCCCTTTTAGATACCTTTTCGCGTTCTAGCCAGCTCAGAAAGTTGGATGTTGTTCCTGGAGATCCCATGTCAAGCGAAGAAACGTTAATTGACGCAGAAATACCTTTGGACCCTGAAATGGTGCCAATCGACATGGCTGGTACCGAATTCGGAACTGCTCCAACGTTACTGGTTGAAGGAAGGAGGAACCTCACTTCAGACTCCAAAATCAAACGCAAACGTGACAGTTTTTCAAAAGTCAAAGTTAACCAGTACGGCAATGACTGGCGGATTATTGGGTTTTCGCGGATCTTGGGCATTCTTTTCAGCGCAAATCTTATTACCAACAAGATTAGTACGGATTTATTTTACAATACTATGATTGATTACATTGACATTAAAAGCGATTTCGATGCATGGGAAAAGTTGGCGTTAACAATCAGGGCACTTAAACCGTCATCATCTGGCAGTAGCACTAGTCTCGATAACTTTAAAGTTCCTATTTTTGCGTTTTGCGAGTACCCTTTTTTCTTGTCTATGGGTGTGAAAAAGCATATCTTAGAGTATGATGCCAAACGGCAGATGGCAGCTAAAGCACATGAAGCCTTCTTCACGTCTTTGGGTGCAAACACACCGCCGCAGCAGATGTACTTGATTGTCAAGGTTCGACGAAACCACATTTTGCAGGACTCTTTTCAAGTCTTTGAAACACAGGAAGAGGACTTGAAGAAGAGTATACGGGTGCAGTTTGTTGGGGAGCCCGGTATTGATGTTGGCGGGTTACGGAAAGAATGGTTCTTGTTGTTGACAAGAGAGTTAGTCAGTTGCAGCCAAGAGCTGTTTAGTATTAACGAAGAGAGTGGGTACACATGGTTCAACACTGTTTCGAACCAGCCACTGAAGTACTATAAACTTACAGGAGTCGCGCTAGGCCTGGCATTGTACAATTCGACTATTTTGGATGCCAATTTCCCGCCTGTTTTGTTTAAAAAGTTGCAAGGAGTGCCGTACAATCTTGACGACTTTAAAGAATTGAATCCAAGGTATGGAAAAAGTTTACAGCAGCTGTTGGATTATAAATGTGACGATGTTGAGGAAGTCTTTTGTCTCACGTTTAGCGTTACTAAACAAGTCAAGGGAGGAAATGGGCAAGTGCTTGAAGAGGAAGAAGATTTGATACCCAACGGACGGAATATCTCAGTGACTCGAAGCAACCGGCACGAATATGTGAAACAAGTCGTAAAGTATCATTTAGGAAGTTCTGTTCGACGGATGTTTGAACCGCTCAAGCAAGGCTTTTTCAAGGTTGTCGGCAGTAACGCATTGACGTTGTTCCAACCCGAAGAAGTTGAGCTTTTAATTCGAGGCAGCGATGAGCCGATTAATGTGGATGCATTACGTGCAGTGACTCGGTACAAACATTGGCCAGTGGCGAAGTACAAGAACCCTGACACAGATGCACAAGTGGTTGACTGGTTTTGGCGATACTTTAAAGCTTTGGATGGCCCAATGCAACGCAAATTGTTGATGTTTGTGACAGGTTCAGATCGTATTCCAGCGACAGGAATTTCCACAATGGCGTTTACAATTACAAGAGCTGGCGGGGATTGTGAAAGGTATCCTGAGTCGCATACGTGTTTTAATGAACTGTGTTTGTATGAGTATGGTTCAAAGCAGAAGCTGGTCAATATGTTGACGAGAGCTATTTCGGATAGTGAAGGATTTGGGCTAAAATAAAAAATAAAAAAAAAAACAATGAGTGGCAGCATTTACATTCGCGACAAAAAAAAAAAACATTGATTTCTCGACAATCAACATTTAATTACATGATACATTTTATTACATTTCTAACTTGAACCCCATTTTAATACCGTTTTATTTTTCATTTTTGTTTGTTTTTTTATTAACATTTCATCATCACTCTTTGAGCTATTCTTGAGAGTGAAAATTTTGTACAACCATTGGCATATATATATATTTATTTAATCAAGCAATTTATAATACGATCATAATTAATACTATAGTAAGTGACATTGTAATATACAAAAAATGAGTCTATATTTTAAATTTATATGCTATATAAATCAATGTACAAGAAATGAAATTAATGAGAAGCCAACTAACTAGAGTTTCCCAATCCAAGCTGAACAATCAAGTAAACGTTCAGTAAACCAATAAACAGCCAAATAGCGACAGCCAGGATTGTAAAAAACCAATTGTTGGCGTAGGATACTGGGCCGTTGGGGATTGGCCCAACTCTGCCAAACTCTTTGTATGGAGCGTCATTAATATCTCTATCTCCATCAATGGCACCATTAGCGTCTTCATGGTTGTTGTTCTCATCAGAGTTGTTTGGTCCAGGCTGCTCAACCAGCTCAATATCTCCACCAGCCATATCTTTTTCGTTACGTTTTTTGAAAACCTTTGAAATGCCAGTTTTTTGTTGCAGCTTTTCAACAGACTTTGCAACTTTTCCTTTCAAGCCTTTCTCTTCTGAGTTGTTGGCATTGCTTCCATCGTTTCCATTTTGCTTATACCCAACTGTCATGATTGAATTAACCGACGTGAAATAAATCAACGGCAGCACGAGGAAGGGTAACAAGATTGAGAGCGCAACTTGTGACGCGTTAAGGACATCACTGATACCAGACCGCCCAACAGCCGCTGAGACAGCTACGCACGGAATGATTGCCAAACATCTTGTAAAAACGCGACGAATCCATGGCTTGAATTTCCAGTTAAAGTGGCCTTCGGAAACAATCTGACCAGCAATGGTACACACGATACCAGCGGATTGGCCAGAAAGAAGTAAAGCGACCATGAAAAGGATACCGGAGCCCTTGGATAAAAGACGGCACAAACTGTCGTAAATGCTGTACAGGTCTGCAGCATTGGCGTCAGAAGTTCCGTATAGGGTTGCACCAGCTACAATCAAAATGGAGGCATTTACGAAAAGGGCAAATGTGAAAAGGGAGACTGCCAGTTCAGTGACAGAGTAGTTTAAAGAGTAGTTGATGGCTTTAATTGATGGGCGGTAATCGTCAAGTTGGTCTTGCGAAAAGGGTTCAGTAATATATCCCAACGCCATGTCCTTTTCGTACAGTCTAGGTTTGACGATGGAAGAGCCCAAGTACAAACTATGAGGCATGACAGTCGCACCCAAAATAGAACAGGCAGCATACATTGCACCCTTTTCGAAAATAACGTTTGACGGGATAAATCCTCTGAAAACTTGGCCAACTGAGGTAGGAGGAATTTTAGCCAGCTGGACTGCAAAACAGATGACGACGCCCATAACCAGCGCTGCAACACCGTATTCAAAGTAGTAGATGAACTTGACAGACTTGCCGCTGCGGTAAAACGACAAAATTGCCAAAACGTCAAGGATTGTGAGAATAACGCCGACAATAAGCGGGATATGGAACAAGATGTTGAGTGCGACTGCAGTACCTACAACTTCTGCAATATCAGTCGCAATGATTGCAGCTTCGGCGAAAAGGTACAGAATAACGTTCAGCCATCTTGGGAAATGTTGGTGTGCAAGCTGAGCCAAGTCTCGTCCAGAGACTGAGCCCAAGCGGATGGCCAGGATCTGAAGGAAAATGGCAATGCAACTGGAAATGAACATGACGAAAAGAAGGCCGTATCTGTACTGAGCACCTGAAGAAACAGAAGCTGCGTAGTTACCAGGATCAATGTACGCGACAGCGGTCATGGCGCCTGGACCAATAAAGCGCATGTACTTGACGCAAATGTGAGAAAACTTCCAAATCATGATTTTCAGTTTGCTGGAGTTTGGAGGAGGGCCTTGGTTTTGCTGGTTGAAGCTTTCATTTTCAGAAGGGTTGAAGACGGGGATACCGTTGAATGCGAAAGGAATAGAGGAATGGGAAGTGTTTGTACGAGTGTTGTGAAGTCGTTCATTATTAGTGTTTTCATGTTGTTGAAATCCACTTGTTCCGACTCGAGATGAAGGACCAGGAACTTCAGTGACAGTAGGTGAGATGTGTTTTTTCAAAGTCATTTTGAAGGACAAGGAATGGGGGCAGTACAGAGAGATACAAAGAAAGTTGAAAGAAGTTAAACAATCATTTATATATGTATTTATATACGTACTTTTATACGTATTTCTATGCCACGGATGCGAGAATGTACAACTGATTCAAGAAAAGGAAAAACTTGGAGAGGTACGAAATAGATACAGTCTAAGATATACACACGTGGAGTAAGTTGGATACCTACTATCGAAACGGTGAAGAAAAGGTTTGAAGGTTTGGATTGATAGATGGGAGTATAAGTGAGGACGAGATAACTAGTTTGATTAATGCTCGTGGGCTGTCAGGAGCTTTATTCTTCGATACCAGGTACTTACTGAAAAAGTCTAAATACAACGGTTACTAAAGCCACACGCTCGCATGCATGTGACTTTCACGCGTTTTTCACAACCCAAGTCCTAAAGCAGGTACGTAGAAATGCAAAAATAGGCTGGGATAGTATATGCGTATTTTGGCCTCGTTTTCTTCTTGATAGGCTTGTTCCAAAAGAATTTACTGATGCTTGAGTATTTCAATTGATACCATGCGACAAGTCTTGTTACCAGGTACCATTGATATCCTCTTGTTCTATTATCGTATAGCCCTGCAATACTAATCTAGTTTCAAGGTTGCGACTTTAGCCTCGCTCTTTTTATAAATATTAATTGTCGGGAATACTACAAACCGTTACTACTACTACTACTACGATCACTACTGCTACTACCAACATCCAGCTTTAGCCGAGGTTTCTCTCTCTGCTTGCTTTCAGATCGATTGGATCGGACGCACCATCGACAGATAATCAGCTATTGCTCTCACATATCGTCGCTAATAAAATACTTGCTTTCTCTATACGCTGATGCACGATGTCTTTTTTTTTTTTTTTTTTTTTTTTTTTTTTTTTTTTTTTTTTTTTGTTAGCCGGTGTGAAATATATATATTGCTGTACATTCATTATTAACTTAATAAAGGCCATCACACAGGATCGAAACAACCAAAACAGTCATATTTACAACACCTGTTTAACATGCATGTATTGCTTTGATTTTTTTTTTCAAATATATCAACCTTTTTTTCAACCAAGTAATTGATCCAATTCAGTTTTCGCATTGCAACAACAAAAAAAATCAATCCATCATCATTTCGTTTTTGTATTTCTAGAAAAAAAAAATTATAAAACTAATAAAAACATTGTAAGCCTGGTATAATCAATCCTTTCTTTTCTTTCTTTCTCAATTAAAAAAGCATTCCTATTACAAGTTCTTCTTATTGCCACGACTCTTGCTCTTGTTGGAATCCAAAGGTGCAAACTCAAGCTCCTCGTTTTGATCAATCTTTACCAAATCCTTAAACCGGGCAGCAATTGGTCTAATATTCTCGACATCCAAGTCCTTAGTCCAAATGTTAAACTTGACAGCAGCTCGGCGCACATTAACGAAAACACCGTTGATCTTTTGTTCAGAAACAGGAACAGTAGGATCGTTGGTCATGTCCAATGTGCCGCCAACAAGGCCAAGCAAAACGTTCAACCAAATCTCATCAATTCTTGTCAAAGGCTGGTTAGCAGCAGCGCCACCGGCACCTGCTGCTGCGGCCGCAATGGCTGACGGCGAAGGACCGCTATCTTTGGTGCTGAAAACAATTTTGCCGCCTTCTGAGTTCTTCTTGTCTTCCCACTCGGGTCGGATGCCAGTCTTGAAAAGAGCGTAATCGGAGCTGAATGGAAGCTCAGAAACCTTGGGCAAGTTGTTGTAGGCTCCCCAAAACTCTTCGACAGATGAAAAGGAAACAACTTCGGTAAGCAAGTCTTTCCAGTCTTCTTTGACGGCTGGGTTCTTAGGCTTCACGTACCAAAGTGTCCACGACGACGAGAATGGGTGAATGGTAGTAAAGTCCTGTGTAGACTTTAAAACAGTGGCTGAAACATTGTCAGAAGAACAAGCTTTGGCGTCGCTAGGCTCTTCAACCTTCAGACTGTCGAGTTTATTGGTAATTTCTTCAGAAGCCATTATGTATTAATTGTCGTGAATCGAGTGAATCTTTTTGTTAATTATTAAAATTGACAAAGGTAGTTTGGGAATCAAAACGATTAGGTATTTCACACAAACACACACGCACACAAACAGGGTATTCAGTGTTGATTGGAAAAAGAGAGAGGAAAACTAAAAGTGGGAGCACCACCACAAACTTGTTCAATATCTGATCCGCGTGAGCTGGGAAACGAAAAAAATTTTAAATTGTGACCTTCACGTGCAGTCACGTGTATTCGTTGAATCCGTTTTAGATTTACATTTACCAAACTAGTTTAAATTATTAGACTCAATTAAATAAGCAACTGTTTATTATTCAAGACCCAAAGTACATAAATAACAAATGAATTTCATAGAAAAAACAGCCTCACTTTGACATCAGTCTTTTTCCCTCTTCTTCACACAACGAAGTCATATTTTCAGGTTTTCCTCCAATATACATGCTCACCAACTCTTCGTACGACCTCGTGTACTTATCCTTCATATGCTCAGCTGCCAGCGGCGGCAGTTCATCCGACCGCGTGGGCACATGAAACTCATCAAAGTCGCCGCCAGCATCATCAATCAACTGGCTGATTTCATCCTGCGTCCACTTTTTCTGCGACTCCAGCATTGACTGCATCCCAGACTGCGCCATAAAAACCTTTTGAATACGAATGGGCGTGAATGAGGGTCCCATTGCCGTGCTTAAACGTCTAAACCGAGACTCATAGTCTTCAACAACTAACCGACGCAAATTGGCTTCTTCTGTAGGCGTGATTTTATCGTTTCGTCGTTTTAGCGACCGAAGGTATCGCATCTGCACGGCTTGAGGTGTATGCCTGCCTTTAATAAACTCAGTCACTTCGTTCCATTTCAAGTTCCCATACTCGCGCAAAAAAGCAACTTTATTGTCATCGCTTTCGGTCCACCGGCGAGGTCGATACCGAATAGCAGCGGCTCTAGAGTTTTTGTCATGGCCATCATCGTCATCATCTTCATCAGTATCACAATAGGCATCGTCGTCATCCATCTTTTTACGCTTCGAGGCTTTGCGCTTGCTTTTTCTGTACCGAGTTTTAGTTGCTGCTCGCTTGCGTTTGGGAGAAGGTCCAGGTTCAGGTTCAGTTTTCACAAGAGGCGTACTGACAGGAACGTATTCTTGTAGAGTGTAGGGCACAGGCTTTGGTTGATTATCTTTGTCGTTTTCACCATTATCGATATTCAAGTTGGTTGTTTCATTCTTCTCTTTTTTGTCTGTCTTTTCTTTCTTGTTGTTTTTGCTTGTTTTGGTTTTGGCAATGACAGGATCTTCAATAAGTGGGTTAATGATTTCGGGGCTCATTTGATGCAAAGAGGCACTAGGATCAATGATATTAGGGTTGATGGTATTAAAACTAGTTTGCTTCAAGGCGGTATTGCTACTATGAACCCCAGTTTTTCTAGTATTGTTGATGCCAACAGCTCCAGTCTTTTGGACATCTTTGATATTTGTAGTTCCAGCATGTTTAGCGTCCTTGGTGTTAGCAGTTCCAGGCTTTTTAAAGTCATCAGCACCCACAGCTCCGGTTTTCACAGAATTCTCACTAGAGTTGTCAGAGAGATTAGTTGAATGGTTGAAAGCAGGAGAGTAAGGCTCCTGTTTGACGCTGGGTCTTGTTGAAAGATTTAAAGGAGATGAATAAGAAGCTAGTTTAGCATCAAGTGTAGTAGAGCGGGTTACAGGAGGAGAAACAGAATCATCAGTACCAGGTTTTGTTGGAAGGTTTACAGAAGGAGTAGTAGGGACATGTTTAGTATTATGACTAGCTGCTGCTGGTGACTGTAGATTTAAATGAGCGGCAGACAAAGATCCCAAAACACGTTTTTGAGGTGAGAGGTTGTTTACATTCTTGCTCTCTTTATTGTTAATCTTGTTACTGTTTTCTTTATTGCTATTATTCTTTTCGTTTTTGGCAATACCAGACGACAGAGACGAATCTTTGCCTCTAGAATGTTTGACCAGTTCAGATATCTGGGGTTGAAACGTAGAAGGCATTATATAAAGAGATAAGGAAAAATTGAAAACTAAATGTAAAAAAAAAAAAAAAAA
>JAKTYL010000148.1:0-47615 GCA_030578715.1 Magnusiomyces tetraspermus
TCTTAACTCACTCATTTTCGAGAAGCGAATCAACAGGTCTAAATAGTTTAATTGTCTCTGTAATTGTCACTGGAATAAAGCCCGAGTTTTAGATTTTCAACCTCCATGACGAGTCACGTTTCCGACCTCGACGAAAAGCCACGTTCTCATTTTGCGAAAAATTGTATGGAAGTCCACTTTTTGAAGTCACAAAATTTGCGACAGCAAAAAAAGGGCTACAGTGCGAATACGGAACTGATAATGGATAAAGTGTGCTTTTATGCGTTTTTTTTTGTAAAGTTTTGTGTTTTTCTGGTTACTTAAATTACCCAATTCAGTAGTTTTGTGCACGTGAAATACTTAATAATGATTAACAATCAATTACTAAGCCAAATAATGAGGCTTTTGGGGGTGTGAATGACAAAACCCGGTTCTTCAGAATCCGGGGCAAAGACCATCAAACAAGACTAAGAATGCTGTTTTGATACAAAAGTCCCAGATTCTGATACACGAGCTCGGACTAGCGGTAACAGGAAACATTCGCGACTCTTAATTCCTTATTTTGACTCGACTCGTAGCAGAAGCAGTGGTGCCTGGCGCAGCTTTTCTCTTCTGCCCCTGTGTCAAAAAAACAAAAACAAAATTACATAGCCCAGAACCCACACTTTCCGAAACTCGTATCTTAAAATAAAACCCTCCCCTTTTGCACAATTTCTTTTCCTTCATTTTGCTGTTTTAATAATTTTATCTTTTTTTTACATTATTCAGTCTATTTATTTATTCCCAATTCTAAGCTTTTTTGACGTACCAATACCGATTTTTTATTGTTTTAGTCAAAGCTTATACATGTCTAGTGTTTGTGTCAGAGACGTAGTCTTGACGCTGATCTCTTTATATTGTTCAATTTTGAGCCTATATTCTTCTTGACCCTTTTTCTCCCTTTTTTTTTATCGAGCCACTAGACATTTCTCCGTCACTAACTCGGGTTTTTGTTGTTTTCATCACTTTTTCATTGCTTTGAAATCATTTTGATTTTTTTCTTCCCCAATACCTCCTTAAATTTGAACGATTTTGCTCCCTAGTCTCGTTTCTAAGGCTGATTTTACGAAATGAATATAGTTGAATCTTCTGTACTAGAGAATGCGGAAGCTTCTTACAGCAACCTTTGTAAAAAGTGCAACAAGGTATGCTTTTATGTTTTGATGATTTCAGGCGTTATTATTATTCTGTTTGACGTCTCAATGGAGGTTATCTTACTAACGGTTTTGTGTTTCTAGGTTTTGGAAGAAGGGCATGCATATGAGTTAGGTATGTGTATTGTGTTTGTTTATTATTTCTATTATTGTACTTGACGTTCAAATTATTCTAACTTTTATTTGTTTATTCATATATCTAGGCGGCGGTAGATGGCATCTTGAATGTAAGTGAACTTTCATTGTGAATATGGTGGTTTAAGCCTTCAATTGTTTGATTTGAATCCTATTCTTGTTTCAATGCCCAATAATCTACTTCATTTCATTTCAAGACTTTTTAAATTTTCACTTCTCATCATTTTAAACTCATTCTGTTCAAATTCTAACTACATACCTGGCTTTTATTAGGTTTTCGCTGCTCATCTTGCAACACCCAACTCGACTGCACCACAAATCTTTTGGTCCTAGGAAATGGATCTCTAATCTGTTCAAACTGCTCGTACCATTGCACAGTATGCAACAAGAAAATCCAAGATTTAGCGATTCTCACTGGTGACCATGCTTTCTGCTCTTCATGTTTCTGTTGTCGCAACTGTAAAAAGAAAATTGACGATCTCCAATATGCCAGAACCTCTCAGGGAATTTTTTGCATGAACTGTCATCAAACCCTACTTGCGAGAAAAAAACGAGCTGCAGCTCTCAAAGCACTCAATGGAAACTCGCAAACTTTTCTTCCACACTCGTCGTCGTCGAGTTCAGGTGTGTCTATGAAACAATCGAATTCGCAACATTCTCATACATCTGCTCACCAATCTTCACAATCTATCAACCATTCAAATACAAGCCTTCCTCTAGTAGGTCCTAATTTTCCAGCCGCTCCTTCAAACGTCCCTACTCACTCATATACTCCACGACGCACATCTTCTTCATTCAAAGAAAAGTCTCTACCATCGCTGCCTACTGAAGAGTCCTCTCCTCCTTCGTTACCACTTTCTCAAAACCCACAATCTCACCAACTCAGCAACAGCAACAGCAACAATAATATCAACAGTAATCTGCTCAACCGTAGCAGTTCATGCAGCAATTCTTCTTTAAAAGCCAATCTTTCAAATACCGTACCAGGCCAAAATGTAATGTCACCTCCTATAAGACCTACAAAACAGCCGGCATTTGACCCTGCATTAGCAAGAATCCCGCAAAGATCGCTGCCCTTATCCTCAGCCTCTCGTAGTGTCTCATCTTCTTCTGATCCTAACCAAACCGTTTCTTCTTTTGGTGCAGGAACAAAGTCTGGCCCAGTTGGCTCGATTTTTCCAACTAGTTTACCGAATGATTCCAGCTCTAGTTCTGTTGTTTCAGCAAGTAACTTTTCTCCAGTCGAGCCGTACAATTCTAGCATCACTAATCCTTCTTCTTCTGTTAGTTCTGCCACAACTGCTGTTAATAACGAAACTAAACCAGACTATCTTGTGAATCAATGTGCCACGCCACACTCTCTTACCCAGAATAATTTTAACCAAGCTCTTTTGGGAAAAAACGTCAGTAGCTCGTCCAATTCTAATACTTTTGAAACTCCTTATTCCCTATCACCTGATGTCAAAGATTTAGGAGATATTAGTGACGCAAATAGTTCCAGTGCTACAATCAGCAATAATGAACAAAACAACCAAGTTCCTAGTATTCCCCTTGAAACCTTGCATACATCCTCTCCTTTAGCAAGAGGCGGGATGTATGCTGAGAACTCTTCAAACTCATTTGTTGGCGAGTCATCAGTGGAAGAATCGAGCACAAATGATCACCAAAGTAAAAATGCGTCAGTTTCAAACACAAGAACAAGACAAGCGTCTGTGGATGGTTCGAGTAAAACAGGCGGTTCAGATCCTTTGTTTAACACTTTACGAAAATCAGATCCTAGCAGTTTCCAGTCACTTCTTCCCAAAATAGACGACAGAAATATTCATCACCGAAGCATCAGCGAAACACAAATGGGTTATCCAAATTCCGTTACATCAGAGGGAAATGGTACTCCAGCTCTTACAAATACACACAGCAATGCAAGCTCAACGACATCTGGCTCATATCAAACAGTAAATTCACCATCTTCAGCAATTCGCGAGCTCTGCGAAGCAAAAGCGCGCATTGTAGAATTAGAACAACAACTGTCAGCCAGAGAGAACAGTCGCAATATTGACTCCAGCATTAACGAAAAGAGAAAAACTATTGCTGGTTTAGAAGCTAAAAACAAAGTAGCCCAACGTGAATTGCAACTGCTAGCAGAAGCTATTTCCAGTAAAGACAATTTAAAGGATTCTCGCGATAATATTGTTTCTTCATTCACTACAGATCTTTCAAATTTCAAGCAATCTTTGCAGGCAGAGGTTGAATCATTAATACTGGAACGTGACAGGCTGTATGAAGAACGGGATCGGTTGGTTTTAGTTACTACTAATTTGACGAACGAGTGTGCTGCTTTAGAAGAACGACACCTTCAAGTTACATGCCAAGTCAACCAGCTCCATGATTTACATATTGAGCTGGCTAAACAAGCTATGCAAAAGTTTGGGCCTACTATCCAAAGACCGTTACAGCCAGGTGGTGCCAAAGAAGAGGACACTTATGAAGAAGCCACACCTCATGTTATTGACGTTTCAACGGATGATAAAAAGGATCGAGTTCATGGCCGCCGTTTTTGGAAACGTCCTACAGCTGCAATGGCTAAAGGTGTTAAAGGTTTCAACAAAGTATTTGCACAAGACCAATCTCACCAGTTTGTTACCACTGGACCGTATGTTGATAGCAATGCTGGTGTCAATGTTAGTATCCACCCAGGTACTGGGCACTTTGAAGATGATGCACCTGGAAGTACTGAAGCCAACGAAAATGCCCCTGATATTACGAGTATTTTGACAGCTACTGGAGCTCTTGGATCTAGCAACAGTAATACCAACAACAGCAGTAACAACAACAATAACAACAACAACACTCCCAAACCGCGAAACGGTTGGTTCAATAAAACAAATTCTAATGAAACAGCAACTTCAGCTCCAGCTGCATCTTCCACAGATCCTTCCACTCTTATGGGCACTGAAATAGAGCAACGTGTCGTTTATGAGAGAACAGATATTCCCTTGATTGTTACTCGTTGTCTTAAAGAGGTAGAACTTCGCGGTATGGATTATGAAGGTGTTTACAGAAAAAGTGGTGGACATTCACAGGTTTCGTCTATTGAAGATGCATTTGAAAAACATTCCAACGGCGATGATCCTAAACTTATTGATGAAGCTTTGTCTGGAGATATTTCAGGTGTCACCAGTGCTGTCAAACAGTACCTGCGCCATTTACCCAGACCTTTGGTGACATTTGAAATGTACAACGATTTTGTTGAAGCATCTAAACAGATTGGAACTAACATTGATACAGCCACTGAAATGATTAGAACTGTTGTCAATACTCTTCCACCCTCACATAAAAAATGTTTACGTTATGTGTGCTTGCATTTGAAAAAGGTTAGCAAGCGATCTGATATCAATTTGATGACATCCAGAAACTTGGCGGTTGTTTTTGCGCCTACACTTGTTAGACATACAAACGGTGAACGCGAGATTCATGATATGATACCTCGAAATGACGGTACTCAGTTGATGATTGACAGATGTAATCAAGTTTTTGCAGACGTGGTATTGACACCTCCACCGCCTTCTCCTCTGCGACAACAGAACCAACAAAATCAGCAATCAGCAAAGTTGGGGAGTAGCGCTACAAACAGCGGTGAAGAAGAAAATTCTGGAGCCACTTTGTCGTCGTCCTCTTCAACTTCTGATTCCAATTCTGCTTCCAATTCGGGATCTTCATCTTCTAAAAATAAGCCGCCTCCTTTGAATTCTACTCTTTCTGGCAGTTCAAAAATCTATAACAACAATATCAAAAGCAGCAGTACCAGTAATTTGAGTACTGTTAGCCATCATCACAATAACAATAGCGCTTCAAATTTGCAAAACCTCGGCAGCAGTAACAATAACAATAGCAATAATCTTTCCAATTCTTCAGGCCTCAGTACTAATGCCCAGCCTCATCCCTCAAATAATAAACTACCACAACATTCTAATAATAAATCGACGACTGGTAAGCCAAATAGCAAACCTACAAGCAACGGTGAAGCTACAGCCGCATTGCCAAATGTTGAACTTTCTACAATGACCAACATTGGTGTTCCTGCTTCCCAAATAGGCATATCAAATCCTATTTAAGAAAAAGTTACTATTAAGGAGACGAAAAAAAGTTAATAATAATAAAAAGGAACTGAACAATATTTATTGAAAAGCTCTGAAAAGGGGAGTACGGTGTTCACCAAAAAGCACAGTAGAAACAATCAGACAACCAAAAACGAACAGAAAGAAGAATCCTTAAATTCTTTAGTTTACAATGACTTTAAACTTTATTCATTTATTGTTTTAGGGTGTGTTTGACCTTGGGTGCTGTGATATGAGATGTGTTTTAAAAAAACCTTTTAGAATAAAA
The DNA here is from genome assembly GCA_030578715.1 of Magnusiomyces tetraspermus. NCBI lineage: Eukaryota > Fungi > Ascomycota > Dipodascomycetes > Dipodascales > Dipodascaceae > Magnusiomyces > Magnusiomyces tetraspermus. The sequence continues at coordinate 5,691 of JAKTYL010000148.1, forward strand.
ACTAAACAATTGTTGAAGGATTTGTTCTATAATTGTTTAATGTTTCGGTTTTTTCGTATACGCTATGATCTTTTGTTATTCTTCTTCAACAATGATACTGCTTTTTTCTTCTTCTTACTTGTTCTGTGTTTCCTGCTTTTCTTTTCTTCCTCAACATGGTGCGAAGTTCACAAGAGAATCTTTTTCCTTAAAAAACAAAAACAAATCTCGATATATTTATTTTATATCTTCGTTTGCTAGTTCTATTTATTTATTTATTTATTCATTTGCTTGTTGATTTTCTATATATTTATTTATTTGCTAACTGATTTTCTATATATTTATTCTTAATAATTATAATTTTTTTTTTCTTCGATTTGCTTAATGTTCTTGTTTTTCATATTCTGTGTAAAAAAAAAAAAAAAAAAAAAATACTTTTTCTTTGAACCTGCAACATTCGTGTACGAAAGGTATATTGATCGTGTTGAGAGATATCTCTAACAATGTCGAAAACCAGTAAATAAATATATAGAAAACCGTGCACCATCTTCTTGTAAATCAAGTGCGTTTAATTAATAGCCTTGAATCTAATCTGATGAGATGATTGTCTGAGTACATCTTTGCTATAGAAGATCCTTAATATTTCAACATTAGTGATTTGTGTAATTAGTTCAATGATCTTTATGTTTCTACGGTTTTATTTCTGTAGATAATCCAATTGAAAATAAATCCTAGAAAGGGAAAACAAGAAGTAAGGGATACTATTTTTTTTTTTTTATAAAAGATGAATATTTGTGACAAGAAAACGAAATTCAATAAGCCTGACAGCTAATTCAAGATAATAGACACAAAAAATATAATATAAAATACAAAGCCCACAAAATAAAAACAAAAATCCCTGGTATATTATTTCAAGATATTTAAAAAGAAATATAAATAAAACGAAAACGCTTGATGTTTTCTCCTGCATCCGATATATGGTCTTTTTTGCTTCCTGTTGTTTCTAAACCTTTTCAAGTGTTCAAAGTTATTGAATGGTAGCATTCAGTTTTCTTATTCTTAATTTTATTCTTCATTCCATTGCATTTTTTCATCATTTTATTTCATGCTTTATTTCAGATTTTTAACAAATAACGATTCCTTTTTGTTTGTATTGTTTTCTTTTGTCCAACTTATTACCAAAACCTTAATAATGCTGCTTTTGTTGTTTTCGGTTTTTTCTATTTTCAGTTTTTTTTTTAAAGTAACAGTAACCCGGTTGCACCAAAGCCTACCAATGCAACACCAGTCCACCAAAGCGAAGAATAATCGACTGTTCGCTTCAACACAGCTGGAGTCTTGTGTCTGTTTTCAAAAGATCGTCTGATTCTTCTTCTAACAGAAGCATTAGTGGCAGTAGCAGCTGCTGTGCCGCCGTTGCTGTCAGTTGAGTTGGATGTAGGGTTCATGGTGATGGTGGGAAGCATCATTGGGGGCTTGTAGGCAAGATAGAGAGGAGGAAGTGGACTTCCATCAAACTGATAAAGATCCAAACGGTAACGGCCGTGGTAAGGATCGACGTAAACAGCCCATTTCTGGAAGATGACTGTGGTATTGAATCTGGTGTAGATTGACTTGGAGCTGTTGCAAGGATCTGAAAGAAGTTGTCGGCCATCAACGGCGAAAGGTGTGAGAACCAAGGTCTTATTGTCAAGCATTTCATAAGTTCCGTGTTGGTAAATCAACACAGCAGTAGGGCATTTGTGATTAGTGGCTGCAAAAAAGTGTAAAGTGAAAATATGATAGTTGCATAAAAGAGTTTTCAAGTTTTGTAGTAACCAATGTCTTAATGTGACCGAATGCTCATGCTAAAGACATTTTGACTTACAAGACTCGGAAACAATTATGCAAGAAAAAAAAGATCCAGTTAGAAATATGGTTTAACAGAATAGAGATTAAAATAAATAAGATTCATACCATTTCCAGAAACTTGATAAAGAGCTTGTTCGAAGTAGCCATCTGCTGTAAAACTGTAACTGATACCTGGCAAAGCTGGTTCAATCAAAAGCTCACCAACAGGATCATAAAAGTCCTAAACAAGTGTGTGTTAGCCTCATGTCCAAATATATGTATATAAATAGAAAAATTAAGTCACAGATATACATCTATTTATACATACAGGACCTGTGAAAACGGAGTTGGACTTTGAAGACCAGGTGCCTTCAAAAGGAATAGAACCCAAGCTAGGGTCAGGAGTGGCAGCAGCTTCAGCTGTAGATAATAGTGTAGAAACAGGTGTAGAGGCTGAAACAACTCCAACAGGAACTTGGGCCAAAACGCTGTTTAGGCCAAATGCGAGTAATGCAATGGAAGATGAAAAGGATAGCTGGACCATGTCGAAGGATATGGGTTGCGGTGTAGACAAGTGTCGATAGTCAAGTATACGAAGGTTTGGAAAAAAAAAAAAGAAACAAATAAAAATAAAAAATAAAAATAGCAGGCGCCACAAGAATTGAAAAGGAGGTGCCTGAATAAGCTTCTGTAACAAATCACATGACATCAATGGTATGTAACACAAATGTGTGACGCCTAGTTATCTCGTGACCGCCATACATAAGTAGCGTATTCGTACCTGAACCCGTAAAACCCGCTGAATATCCCGCGCATTCCTGGGATTCCCAAACTTTTTCGCAGCCTTCCTCTTACCAGCATATTCTGGCTGTGATTGTCAGTAACAGGACTAAACAGGGCTCAAACAGACCCATTCATAAAATTCCTCACATTTTTGTTTTTCAATATGGGAACTAAATCCTCCGGAGCTGGAACCGGCGGTGGATACTCATTTTTACTCCGATTCATCGATTCTAGTCAATTTACTCTGTTTCACTGCATCTCTTATTTAGAGAGATATGCTGATGAAATTGGAATTCATTTTCACATAGCTCAAAAACTCCGAAACTACCCTGACGATGAAATTGAGTTTTTTATTCCCCAAATAGTACAACTTCATGTCACAATTAAGACTGATTCGCTAGCTTTAGAAGAGCTCATATTGGAACTATGTAATCGGTCAACTCATTCCGCTGTTTTGGTACGTTGAAAACAATAAAGAATTTTTTTTTGGTGAAAAATCGTTTAAGATGCCAAATAACTAATTATCCATTTAACAGATCTTTTGGCAAGTTCAAGCTCACTTGTCTGAACTATCTAATGAGCCTGAATCTCATGGCTTTCAAATATGTCAGAGACTCATGGCGAAACTTCAACATATTATATTTAATGTTGGCCAACCACCTGAAGATAAAATCTTAGAAAATACCCAACCAGGCCTCATTCTTGCTGGATCTATTGCGGCAGCATTTGGACTTCCTGGGACCGTAGACTATATTAAGCCATTGGTTGTTTCACAAGGTCGCAGAAAACGGTCTCTGATTTTCCAAATTGCTTCTAAGGCTGCAGTAGCTGCTACCCGCAGTCTCACATCTCTCCACAGGCCCAGCTCCTCAATTTCTTCAACAGGTCATCATAATAACCCCCGTCATTCATTGGGCTCGGATCATTTCGACTCACTACATTCTCGTACATATTCTGGATCCGGCCAGTTTCTTTCAGAACAAAGTCCTCCTCAAAGCCCTGACTTGTCTATACCAAATTATCTCAATTATCGACATGGCGAGCAAGTCTATTCCTTACCAAATTTACACAGTACTAATTACCATTCAAGCATGGCTCGTTCCACTAGTAACGGAAGCATTAGCAGTATGGGTACCGGCTTTTTAAGTCTACCACCTTCTCTTCATTCGCAACATAAACACATTGATATCCTTAAATCCAATTACTTCTACTGTGAAACTCAATTCATGGATGCTTTGCACAAGATTTCAAACAAACTGCTTCAGGTTCCCAAACAAGCCCGTTTGTCTGCTCTTCGTGTTGAAATTGCAATGCTTAACAAAGATTTACCAGCTGAGGTTGATATCCCATTATTACTTCCTTCGACTCTATTCCCTTCTCGAGCTGCTTCAATTCGCTCTTTTTCATCAAACACATCTACATTTGGCCATAAAGCCAATGATCTTCCTCCTAAACAAAACAGAGTCGTTCGTATTGTTCCATCTGAAGCCGTTCTTCTTAATTCTGCTGAACGTGTCCCATACTTGCTTTTGATTGAATATATTCGCAATGATGTGGACTTTGATCCATCTTCAGAACGAAATAGGCCAATTGCTGCTTGCGAACTTAATAGAAAGCACATTTTTGATACCATTTCCGCACCAATGCATGATCATTATTCTGTCTCTGCGCCAGCATCAGCAAGAAACTCTGAAGATTCTCATTATGACTCTCATCACCACGGATCTCATAGAGGCAGACAGTTGTCATTATCTGACTCACCAGGTGCATATTTTCATAATGATTCTCATACAGCATTTGATTTTATTCCTGAAAACGACATTTTGCCAAGAGAGGAAAGTGATATGGGCGACGTTTCTGCTATCGATTTGTTTGAAGATAAAAAATCAATGATGGCAAATCATAGTCTTTCGGCCTCCTTATCCTCTTTAGCATCACTCAATTCTAATTCCCATTTAAGCAATAGTTTAGGGACATCAGGCAGCCATACAGCTATGTCAAGTTTGAATATTTCTAACTCAGTTCACAACTCGGCATCTCCAAGAGCTTCAGATTTATCTTTTTCAACAGTTTACTTTACTCCAGTTCAACCAGCCGACGATACCGATAAAATCGATGACTTGGCTACACATATGCGAACCGCAGCTATTATGATAAACCAGCTTGAAAATTCAAAGCTTTCCAAAAGCGAAATTGAGCGTATCAAACAGAAAATTATCAACAGCATGCAAACCATGGAAGAAAATACTATTTACCAAAATAGTATTGGAACTGGTGCTCACGCTGACGACGAAGCTGGTATTCGGAAACTTGAAAATGATTTGTTGATCACCGGTTTGGATGAGGGCGCTGACATGATTTCTGGAAAAAGTAAAGGAAGCTTAGGCTCCCATACCTTTAAAGGTGTTGCGCCTACACCAATCGCCGTTGCCAATGCAGCTGCCACTGCGGCTAGTAAAGGTACCCTCAATCTTGGAGAAGACTGGAAAGTCAAAAAAGAAAGAATTCGCCGATCGTCACCGTATGGCCATCTTCCTAACTGGGACTTGTTTTCGTGTATTGCCAAAACAGGTTCTGATTTACGACAAGAAGCGTTCGCGTGCCAACTTATTCAAGCAATGCAGATGTGTTGGGAAAAAAATAATACAGGTCTTTGGGTTAAGAAAATGCGGATTCTTATAACACACAATTGCGCTGGACTTGTGGAGACTATCACAAATGCTCTGAGCATTCATTCTATCAAAAAGGCTATGTCTACAGTTGAAGATTATAGACTGATGCATACAGATACCCACAATACCAGTACCAATACTACTACTAATAATAGTCCCAAAAAAATTATACCGTCATTAAAAAGTTATTTTGAGATGACTTTTGGTTCATCTGGACCTAAATTAGACCACGCTATAGACTGTTTTGTCTGTTCATTGGCTTCATATTCTCTCATCTGCTACCTTTTGCAAATCAAAGACCGACATAATGGTAACATCCTGTTGGATAACGAGGGCCACATTATGCATATTGACTTTGGCTTTCTGTTATCAAACAGTCCTGGCCGTGTTGGTTTTGAAACTTCACCTTTCAAGCTCACTTACGAATACATTGAGCTGATGGGAGGCGCCGATTCCCCAGCATTTTGCAAATTTAAAGATTTGATGAAAAAGGGGTTCAGGGATATCCGCAAAGAAGCAGAAAATATTATCATATTGGTTGAAATGATGCAGAGAGATTCGGGACTTCCTTGTTTTTCATCTGGAGCTGCAACAGCACAACAACTCAGGCAAAGGTTTCAGTTACAGATGAGTGATAATGAGGTTGATCAGTTTGTTGAAACTCAACTCATTCAAAAATCATATGGAAGTTTGTCCTCAAGGCTTTATGATCAGTACCAACTTTTGACGCAAGGAATATATAGTTGAAATGATTCAAGTATTGTTTCAATTTGTACTTTAGATTTTTATTTATCAAATTAGTTTTTTTGTTTAAATTAAAACTTTCAACTTTTCACATTGTTGTTTGCAAAAGAAATATAAATGAAAGGTTGATCATTGATGTGTGAAAATATTAAGTTTTCGACTAAGAGTATCAAGTTATTACATAAGCTGTTGTTTAAGCGTCTCACATTTTTTGGCCGATTTTGTATTTGGAAAACTACCAAAGCTTGATCCACAGTTAGTTTTCATTCTTTTTGTTTCCAAATCAATTTACCATTCTGTGCATGTTGGTCCAATATTTATAGTTTTTTAAATCATTTGTATGCTATTGCCTGTTTATTTCTTAGATTTGTTGTTTAATTTACAGGCCAGATCACTTGATTTAATAATTTTGCAAGCTCTAACAAGATCATTATTTGGATATAGAACCCGAAGAAACAGCATTTCTGTGCGAGCATAGTAATAATAAACCTCAACATTGACTATTCCCAAAACCTTATGTATCAATCTGTTGATTTCGTACCATTTGCTTAATTGAGGTAATTTTTGCAATAAATCTAGTTCATACCAACATTTTATCTTATAATTACCTGCTTTGCTTTTCGTGACACCCCGACGAATTGATGCAATATTTTACTTTAAACCCTTTGTTTCAAAACCATCATTTTTAAATACATTAATCAAAGATAGTTTAATTTAATATCATTATTTCACCCTAATTATATATTATCCAGCATGAAGAAAAGCAATCAAAACTTCTTAAATCCTTCTCGAGCAAATGGTAATATCAAACGGAAAACTAATTCTCAAAATATCAGTATACAAGACATTGCTAGCGAATCAGATGATGACATTGAAATTCTGGATTTTCATTCATCTGAAGACTCAATTCACAACAATTCCTTACATGCACCAACTAATCTAAACCCAAACTCATCAACCTCAAGTTTGTCAAATCATAAAGATGACGAAGTTTCCAATAGATCAAACTTGTTTTCTCACAACAATCTAAATCAAGCATTTCGACAATCAACACCACTAAACTTTCATGAACGATCACGCTCATCTTATCAGCCGCAGCGATTCCCGGTTCTACATAATCAAGCATTTCAAAATGATGTGTTCCGGAAGCCTAACAGCAGATCTATACCTGATTCTTCTCATGCAGTTAGCTCGGCGCCTACTAATACCTTCACCATACACACCAAAAACCCCGTTAAAAAGAAAACGCCGAATTATAGAAAAGTTTTCAACTGGACTGGAGACGAAGAGTCAACTAAAAGGATTGAGCGGATTGCATCTCAGGTTCTGTTAGTTCCTGGGTATACGCCTCATATCAATTGTATCAATGGTTCAATTGATGATAGTGATCGAGATAGATCTTTTTCATCAAACTCAACAAGAACCGCACATACCCATTGGAAAAACGACGCAGCATATACTATAGCTTTGACTCAAAAAGGATCTTCGAAACAGCAAAAAGCATCCCCTTTAAATACCACTAACTCCGGTTTACCAAAATCACAAATTACACCATCAAAGTCATCCACAACTCAGTCGTCAAACCATGAGCTTGAAGCAGCTAACCTCAAACAAAAATTTTTCAACAAACTTGTGGACATGCAGGAGATTGGACATAAGGTTCAGATGAAATGCGATCAAATACAAGACCAGCTGCCATTGCTTTTCCAGAAATTGGAAAAGGTGAAAGAAACAGGGCTGATAATTGAAAACGCTGAGAACTTCATTCAAGAAAGAGAAGTTCAATTGAAAGCAATGATTCAACGATTAGATAGCTTAGAAAAACAGCAGAAAGAAAAGGAATTGCAGCTGACATCTACTTCTGAGCGACTGGAGAGCTTAGAAAATCAGCAAAAAGAAAGGGAGGCTCAGTTACAATCTATTTCTGAGAGACTAGTTAACTTAGAGAAAGAGCACAAGGAAAGTGAAACAAGATTAAACACTCGGTATACTCTATTACATGCCTTAGAGATAAAGCTAAATACTCAGTATCAGCTGCTAGACGCTATAGAGGAAAAACAAAAACAAAAAGAAATCCGGTTGCGCAAAAAAGAGCAAATAAATACTGATCTTGAAAAAAAACAGGATGAACGCGAACATTCGCTTAAACTCAGTGTCGAAAAACTGGCCGGTATGCATGCATTATTAAAAGAAAAGGAACAAGCTTTGATGTTCGAAGCTAGCAAGGTGGCTAAAAAGTTATCAGGGATGGAAATCAAAGAACAGTTTGTACAAAGTAAAGACCGGAAACTGAAGGATTTGGAAGAATTGCAAAACAACAAGGAAGAAATGTTGGTGTTGAGGGGTAAAGCTTTGAATGATGTTTCTGAAAATTTAAATACATGGGAAAAGAGGTTACACTACAAACAGCATCAGTTGAAACAAACAGGGGGGATTCCACCAAATACGCAAACCGAGGAGCTGTTGTCAAATTTGCGAGGAAAAGAACAACAAATAGATAATGAAATCAGCAAGTTGTCAAATGACGAAAATACTGTTGTGCAAAATGAACAGTCATTGCCAAACTTGAGAGTCCAGAGACAACTAGCAAATGATGAAATCAGCAAATTGACAAACAACGGAAATACTGTAAAGCCAAACGAGGAGCTATTGCCTAATAACAAAGAAAATAATCAACTAGCAAATAGTGAAGTTGGCAACACATCACATCACGAACATACTAGTGAGCCAACAGCTCCCAAGCAAATTGAAAAGGAATCAACTCAAGAGCAGCCAAACATTTCCCCAGAAGAGAGCCAGCAATTATTTCCATCATCCCACCATGTTGAGAATGAATCAAGCAAAGAACAAATCAATGATTTGACAAAAGACACACAAGAAAGTCCACCAGCCGCTCAAACCGATGATCAAGCACCTAAACCAACCAAACGATTTCGAAGATTAAAGCTGCCAGACGTTTCGTCCATCAAAAGAGCTCGCGATTCAGCATTTCAGGAAAGCCCTAAACAGAGTCATGATGAATTTGCTGATAACAACAAGCGTCAAAAAATGCGTAATAACGATGATGGAAAAGTGGAACGTTCAGCAAAAGATGGTAAAAAAGGTGATCTCGAAGATGTTATAATAGTTGGGGATGATTCGCTCTATGTTAATAGACAAGATACCCCTAAAGAAAATTCCCCAAAGACAACACTAGAAAAGTACAATTCTGACGAGCTTGATAGCATTTTATTTGAAAGCGCGGTTGAAGATCTTGATGATGAAACAACCCCTAAGAAGATTACTTTCAGAGTTAATTCCGCAAAGTTTTCAAAAGATTCAACTCATTCAAATTCGCAATCAAGAGAGTTTGGCTCTGATTTTGAAATTGATGGAACGCCAAAGGGCAACACTTCTTATAAAAAGCCATCGCCTTCTCCATTTTCTATTAGCATAATAGCTTCAGACTCTCAAAGTGGTGATATTGCTGGGAAAACCAGTTTTCAAAGTCCATCTCGTGTTTCGTCACCTCTTAGAAATGGACAAGACAAAGCTGCTCAATTAGATCCTGCTAAAAAAGAACCTTCTTCTGTCAATGCTGTAGGCAGAGCACCAAAAACCAACAATGAACTCAACCGAGACCTTGAAGTTGCCAAGAAAACTAATCGATCTAGTTTACCTTCTGTCACTCTCGCTTCAAACGCTCCTAGCTTAACTTCCAAATCTTCATTAACACCAGCAGCTCCTGTTCCACCTGTGAATACAACTATCCAGAAGGATAAGCAATCATCTATGTTTTCAACACAAACTGCTGTTCCTTCGGGCTTAGAAAACCAAGCACACCACAAAATCCATGAAGCTAAAACTCATAACAAACCTTCTAGCTCTGATTCCAAATACTCCATATCCTCTGAAGAACACCCAGCCCCAAAAATGTTGTTTTTACCAGAGGCGCTAAAGAAGGTATCAATTTCAATACCTTTTTATATCCGAGCACCCTATCAGCCGTCAAAACGGTTCAGAAGCTCAAAGTCTGACAAAAGTTCTGCATCGGCAAGAAGCAAAAGGGCCACTCATCAAGTTTCAAGAAGCCCCACTGTCTTACCCTTTACAAATTCTCCTGGAAACAATAGTTTAGAATTCAACATGGATATGGCGCTGAAAAATGTGGCTAATACTCCAAAAAGCTTTTCCACTTTTATGGACCAAGTTCAGTTCAAAGTGTCGTATAAAACGAGTGCAGAGAGTGTGAACGTAAATAGGCTAGACAAAGGAAAAGTTGAAATGCCAAATACTTTGCGAAACTCTAATGCTTCTTTTGATATCAGCACAAATGATTCCACCTCGAGAAATATAAAATCAGACCCCAAAATCCATGTTTTTAGTCTTTCGCGTTCAAAAAGTAAAAGGATGAGCAGCGATCTTAGCCATAAAAGGCACGAAGGTATAGCAACTCTTGCTTCAGTATCAGAGCCTGACATTATTATCATAGACAGTAACGATGAATATGAGCAAGTGGGTTTTAATCTTTCTGGAGCCAATTCTAAAAAGCCAAAAGGCTAAAAACAATATACCAAGACCCAATGATGAGACTGTATTGCCTCAAAATGTTGTTGATGCAGATTTATCTCTGGACTCAATTGATCCTTTTTTGCGAAGTGACAAACAGCCAGTTAATGATTTGCCTAAAAGTTCCAACGAAACTGAAAAAGTAACCAAACATTCAGACAAGTGTGATATACAGTCCATGAAAACTTCAAAGGATTAAAAGACCAATGATTCTAGCAAATCTGAAAGTTCCCAAGTCACTGATTCCTTTTCAACTATGAGTGCCGAAAAGAGTCCGAAAAATGAGACTGCGAATCTCAGCTTTGCAAATGAAAATCAAAACCCCAATTTGTCAAATTAGAGTGGTATCCCTTTATTGAGTTTTTCTCCTGAATGGAGCAAGCGTGTCTAATCATCTCCTGGAAACCTTTAATCGCGTTTTATACCGATTAATCAACAATTTGATAATTATAGCCCATTTTCATTATTGGTTTTTTTTTTCAAAATAAAAGTCTGTAATTGTTTTCTCAATAATATAATTGATTTTATTTAGAAATTGATTTTATTTAGAAATGGGTTTTAAATACTGTTTCTTTATAATTAATTCATCTGATAATAGCAACTATTGACGACTTTTAGCAGTTTATAAGAAAATAGTCGCGAAACTTCAAAATGAAATTTATCATATCTGAAAGCCTTATCACGTCTTTCAAGAAAAATCATCGGATACACATAAATACCCGTTTTTGGACGTTTTCAGTTGTTTCGCCATCGGCCTAATGACCCATATGGTTTCTAAGTAAATTTTTGAATTGGAATATTGCAGCTTCTCAAATAATATGCTCTTAGTAAAATAATTAAACTAGTTCCAAATAACGACTTTAATATGATTTTGTGCTTTCGTGAATATGAGACACTTGTTCAACCGTTCTGGCCATTGTCATCACTGATATTCTTGTGAAAAAAATTGGCATTCAATTACAGTTATCGATATATGGGTTAAGATTTGATTTTTTTTTTCCAGGGTTCACCCATCAAAAACGTGGTGGCAACCCACATTTTTTTTCTAGTCATTTAAATTGGGTAAAAGCTTAATTGGTTCTGTACAGGACAAAAACAATGGTAAAAAAATTTGGCTTCATACATTGTGATTTGCTTTTTTGTCACTTTTTCTCTCACATCTATCTCATCAACAAGAGCAAACAATATCAACAAAACAAATTCAAGGCGTTGGTGTGAAAGCATCTAGCCTGGGTCCAAGAAAGCCTTTCATTCCACTTGATTGTAACAAAAATATATCCTATACAAAGCCCAGAATAAAAAAATCTAAAGCACGTTTTGATTTTACGAAACACGAAACATTACTCCCATTTTAAAATATCCAACTACCTGTACCAGTTAGCCGGCGTTTGAGAAATGGAGTTAATGTTCATGAATAGCTTCATTTAGTTTATGATATTGAGAAGGATTTACGTTCATCACTACTCCAAATATTTCAACTAGTGCTAAATTTTAAATTTTCACTCATAGCAATAATCAGAATAATAAAGCATTAATAGATTGATACATCTGTACATTGTCGAATGAACACCCAACCTTCCGTGTCGTCACAAAACCAAGATGATCAGTCTTCGATCATCAAAAAACTTCAGGATGAAATAAAGGCTCAAGAAGCTGAGCGGATATCTGTTCAGCAAGCCCTTGAAAATACCAAGCGTCAACTGAAACAATTGCAAACACAAAGCACCTACAAAAAAAGCCAGTACTCAGATGGGTTTTCAGGAAATAAAGGCTACGATGCTGACAATGAGCTCTACGATTCTGATAACTCAAAAACACCTTCATCCGGAGGAAGTGCCAACAATACTAATAAACGTCTGAAAAGCAAAAAGAAAAATATTGCTAAAAAGTCAAAAAAAGACCGTTCAATTCTTTCTAAATCAGCAAAGTCTAGCAAGTTTGGAAAAGATGCTGCTGATGCTGTTTTGGATAACAGAGAAAGGCTTGACAAAAAGCGCAGGATGCCCGTTAGTCGCTGGTTGCTACATCAATTAGGAGAACCAAACTTTATTAAGGTACACTACATTTACATTATGTTGTGGATTTTTATTTCATCAGGATTCCTAATGATTCCAAACAACATTTCGTACATTGATGCATTGTTTATGGCCTCTTCAGCATGTACACAAGGTGGAATGAATACGTGAGTATATTTTACTTTTTTTGTTCACCGAAACTATCCTGTTTTTTTTTTTTTTTCGTTTTCATTATTACCATAGCTAACAAGTTTTTACGCACTTTTCTTTATAACTAGTGTCAATGTTAATGATCTTACAACGTATCAGCAAATCCTTTTGCATATTTCGCCTATCTTCACCTCAATTATTTGGATCAATGGTGCTTTGGTTTTGGTACGGCTAAGATATTTCGAATGGAGATTTGAAGGTATTAGTCCCAAAGCAAAACTGCAGTCCAGAGCTCGTAGACAAACATTTGCGAACTCTATGGACCGCGGAACGCTTAACTTTTTTCAGCGAGCAATCACCAAATCTAACGATGCAGCTGAGAATAGATCAAATACCGGAGTCCCGGGGTACGGTCGATCGTTCACCCGTGAATTGTTTTCATCAAACTTTTCAAACATCTTTTCTCAAAGAAACCCATATAATGCCTCTAAGTATTCTCGGAGTAATACAGGTGTTTCAAACAATAACGAAGAAAACCAGCCAAAACCAGCATTCAACAATGCTGGTACAGCTTCAACAGAAAATCCAGAAAACGTCCCCAAACCCGATGATAATATCCCTCAGGCTAATACCCAAAGATTGATTCAATTCGGAGATTTGCCCAAGCCAAGCGATCTCAATAAAAAAACTGAAAAGAATCGTGTTGAGCCCAATCAAAGTCAAACGTTATTGGACCCTTTCAACGAAGCAGCACATTCATCAGAAAATTCACGTTTTATTCATTACCCACGCCGACAATCTGCTGAGCCCGCAGATTTCGCGCGCTCAATTAGTTTGATGCATCAGAGAACCCCAGTCTTTAATACCGAAGTTGACGATAACTTGCCATTTGTTGTGAAAGATCCTTTTTCTCAAGGTAATTTGATTGATGATGAAGATGAGTATAATAAGTCAAGACACAAACATTCACACCCATACCCATATCGGCTTGGGGCTTCTCGTTCTCCAGCTGCTAATCAATCTGCTACAAACCCATCATCAAAAGGCAAGAAACTGCTCAGAAGTGATAACCCTTTTAATCCTTCTCGAGGTCAAGGCCAGAATGGTGATTCGACTTCAGGCGACCAGTCCAGTGATACCCCTACAAACCCTGCCCATTACAATCCCCCAAACCGCAAGTCTAGCACAGGAACCAATCCAGAATACCACACAAAAAGACACCAACATCATCATCATCATCATCATGATAACATTTCGACAAGTAACCAAGAAAGATCTCAAGACATGCTGATTGATGATGAAAATGAAGAGCTTGAAAGACAAAACATTTCGAGATGGCGTGCCAAACTTGGTTTGATCAGTTATCACAAAGGTGTCGCGCTTAAAAACTTGTTGACTAAGATTTTTTTGCCTTGGAAATGGTTCAATCAAACAAAGAAAACAAGTACTAATTCCACAGCTTTTCGAATATTTGGTGGTAACAAAATGAATATTGATGGACCAAAGTCTATTTCTATCAGTAATTATCTCAGTTGGAATCCCACTATTCAAGGTAACTCAGTCTTTGTTCAGCTAACATCTGAGCAAAAGGAAGAAATGGGAGGCATTGAATACAGATCTCTTAAACTGTTGGCCAAAGTTCTTTCGCTTTATTATTTTGGATTCCTTGTAATTGCTGCTTTTTGTTTAGCACCATGGGCAGCAATCACTCGTACTTACCGCCCCATTTTCGAAAAAAATGCTGTGAACCCTATTTGGTGGGGGATCTTCTTAAGTCAGTCTGCGTTCAACAACGTTGGTTTGACTCTTACTTCGGATTCGCTCTTGTCTTTTTATACAGCAAAGTACTTTTTGCTCATCACTTCTGTTATTATGTTTGTTGGTTACTCAGGGTTCCCTTGTACGCTTCGCTTTGTTTTGTGGGTTATGCACCAGTTGACTGATCCAAGAAAAAGTACTCATGAATCTCTTACATTTTTGCTTGAGCACCCACGTCGTTGTTTTACTCTTTTGTTCCCAGCTACATCAACATGGTGGTTATTGGCGATCAACATTATTTTGTACTGCTCTGATTTGTTCTTCTATGTTGTATTGGGTTTGTCAAACAATCCGTTCAAAGCTATGCATTGGGGCGACCGTGTTGTGACTGGTGTTTTTCAAGCCGCTTCTACAAGAACTTCAGGTTTCACAGTCATCAATCTTGCTACAATTCATCCTGCTATCCAGGTCAGTTATGCAATCATGATGTATATTTCGGTATTCCCAATTGCTATGTCTATGCGTAACACCAATGTCTATGAAGAAAAGTCCCTTGGTGTGTATAAAGTTCCGACTGACTCTGAAGAAAGTGAAAGTAGCACTAGTAGTAGTAGTAGCAGCAGCAGCGAAAGTGAAAGCGAAAGTAATTCTAGTGATGACGAGTCAATCATCGATGATAATGGTACTATGTGTTCTGGCGAAGAGGTGGGACCCTCGGATCTTAATAGCAATATTTCTCCAAGAAACAACATCACGGCTCCATCAAGTATCAGGAAGGCTAATTCAAGTGTTCAAGGGTCGGTCGGTATAAATGATGACTGTCTTCAAGCTGCCTCAAACAATTTCAATAATAAATATGCTAAACCAAGAACTAATATTGGCGAGTTTGATGACTTGGAAGCTGGGTTGTCACAAATGGATCAAGAAGCACAAGCTTGGGCTAGCCAAAAAGCGTACAACGCTGCTCAACATCAACACGACGACCTTGTTACTTCTATAAATCATAGAAAGATGAGTGGAAGTGCTGCGCCTAGTTTACGAGGTTCATCTGTCCCTCCATCAAGCAAGTCTGCCGCTGGATCTTTACATCCTACAACCTCTCACAAAATATTGGAATTTGCAGAACCTCCAAGAAAGTTGGAACCCAATTCTCCAGCACGTATAGCCAACTATCGATACTCAAATCATTCAATTGGGCCTCTTGATGAGGTAGAAGAAGAGGATGAGGAAGAAGAAGAATCTGATGATGGCCGCCATAAAAGGAAAATTTCAAAACACTTTAGCAAATCTAAAAAGCACAAGAAACATAACGAGAACCAGTCGACGCCTATCAAATCACAACCAGTCGCTATCAATAAATTGTCCAAACTTCCTCGTCTTGATGTTCCAGGTTTATCAACTTCTTGGGGGTCACATATCCAGCGCCAGTTGTCTTTTGATATTTGGTTTTTGTTTATTGCGTTTTTCATTTTGTGCATTATTGAAGGCGGAAGAATTGGTAACGATTACAACGGAGGCAAGATTTCAGTGTTTGACATTATGTTTGAGACTCTTTCAGCATACTGTACTGTAGGTATGAGTTTGGGCTATATCAACACTGATCCATCACTCTCTGCTCAGTTTTCGGTACTTGGAAAGTTGGTGATTTGTGTATGTTTATGGAGAGGACGTCATCGTGGTTTGCCATACGCTGTTGATCGTGCAGTTTTGCTGCCGTCTGATTTGGAGAAGAACGATGATGACCAAGAGCTTCGTGTTTCTTCAAGGTTTTACTCGCATGGTCCAAACGGGGCACCTACAGTTCCTGGCCAGCATATTGCGATACGAGGCAGGTCTGGAAGCGTTTATAGTATTTCAAGTTCTGGAAATGCAAACGCAAATGCTAAAACCAAAAACTCTAGCAAGTACTTTGATGACTGGTTGAACAGCAAGACAGCCAGTGGAAGTACTAGGTATCAAAGTGATCGACAGAAACTCAAAAAGCGAGGCAAACTAAAAGGATTAGAACCTTCGTTTACGATGGCAGATGTGAGTGAGTTTAGTGATAGCAAGAACAACAACAGCGATACACCAGCATTCCGAAGAGGGTCTATAACTTTGGCGTTTTTGAAGTCATTTCAACATAATCACCAGAAAGATGATAAAAAGCAACAAGATACAGATGAAGAAGTTAGTGAAACTTTAGGTGCTGATTCACCGCCTTTGAAAAATGTAGCCAGTGCAAACAGTGAATGATTTTTGCTTTGCTTTAAAATATATGTAGATTAATAATCATAGTTAATTTGAAATGCTATTGTTTTACTAAACTTGCTGTATTTGTATAATTTCATAAGGTTATCGTGTTTAAATCGTGTGTATGCTGTTATCTATGCTAATTTGTTTGTTTTTGTCGATATAACCCGCTTCAAGAGTTTGGCCACAGTAGCACACACAGGATATTAGGCATGAAGTATTTTCATACCAAATCTCAATAAAATAATAGTAATAATAGGAATGAAAATAAAATAAAAAGGCAGGTTTAAAGATTAAATATATTTGTAAGCTAGTTGTCAATTTTGAATACCCAGAAAACAAGTCAACTGTGTACAAAAGATCCAAAGTATATATCCATTTGTCGGAGTATAAATACAGCCAAAAAGCCATGTATTAGTCATTATTAAACAAATTTAGTATTGAAGAGAAAAGCGTAAGACGAATTAAAAATAAATTTGTTGGGTGGTTTTTTTGGGTTTGTTTTTTTTTTTTTTTTTTTTGGTTTGTAGGGTATAACCTTTGAGAAAGAGGGGAATTTGTGTGTGTTTTTTTATTTTAAAGCATATGGGTGATAACATCATCGGACTGTTCTTTGAGATTGTCGAGTTGTTCCCACCATTTGAACAAGTAAGATTCGCAAATAAGCTTGAACCAAGGTGTGAAAACCAAGTTCTGATCCTTAAACATTTCTTTGAGCTCGTCAGCAGTGACATACTTGACGTCTCTGACTTCATTAGCGCTAGGATTGAGGTTAACCTTCTTTTGGATAATGAAAATGTAATCAATCTCGTGCTCACCCCAAGGACCAGACGATGGAGCAGCGTAGTGAATTCTGGTAAGGAAATTGAAATCTTCAAGAGGGATTTCTTCTGCCTCAATACCCAACTCGTGGAAAAGCTTTCTTTGGGCAGCATTCTTAGCACCTGCAACGGCATTGGACAAATCAGTAATATCTCCATTGCCTTTACCGCCAATGCTCTTGGTGGTTGAAAGTTGTCCAAGCTCACTTGGAACGGCTAGTGGATGAGAGCAGCATGTGTTGGTCCACATGTTGGCAAATGTGATTTTCTCATCAGCTCTTTGCTGGAGTAAAAGACGTCCTTGTTCATCAAAAAGGAAAACAGAAAAGGCTCTGTGCAACAAACCCTTGTTGATGTTGGTCATCAAGTGGCCTTTAAAAAAAAAAAGAAAGCATTTATTGGGTTAGTTTATTTCGAAAGAAATCGTCAAGAATCTTTTGAAATCAAAACACTTACAAGCCTTTTTACTTCCAGCACCAACGGGAGTGTCATTATAGTCGACAACAATGCAAACTTCTTCCATGAGTCGAATCTGTTCAGCATCCTGGCCTTGGAACAACTTGCTATCAGCATCTTGTTCCTCAGCAGAACTGGGCCTTGTTGAAGCGTTGTTAACATTGTTGACGATCGGAGTAACATCGGAAAACTCCTTAAGAATGTCGACAGATGTGAGGCCTTTCACCAGTTCGTCGTAGCTAGGCTGAGTCATTTTTTATGGTGTTGATGTTGTTGCTGGTAGCAGTGTATGTGTTGAGAGTTAAAGAGAATGTGAAAAGAGAAAATACTGTTTAAAGGCTGAAATCGAAAAATATTCCCCTGGAATGAAATTTTTATTTTAGTTCCTGTAGGCCTTGCCCGGGTATGTATGTAAAACTCGCTATCTAACTAGACAAAAATCACCTGACTTGTAGCATGTGAATACTGTAATTGTGAGAACTCTTAAGTATATTTGAGTCTATATAATCGTAAGACATTTCCAGTTACACATGTTGTCATACGAAAGATTAGCAGGAAAAAAGTTTCAATATGAAATTTTGACTACATGGCCAGGGACTGGAAATAAGCATGTTGGACCAGAAATTTCAATTGAACTCAAGATCTCTATTTTCAATCAATTGCAGATAATACCTTAGTTCCTCAATGCATGTTTTCCATTTAGTTTTTCTTACTAGCACTAGTCAAAAGCCAATTCAATACACGTGACAATCATGCTTTATTAATGCCAGCATACCGCCAAAACGTGTGGGTCACTTTTTCTCCTTCTCTTTTTTTTTCACGTACAACTTTTCTTAAGCATCAGTCATATTTTTCAAAAGAAAAACACAGGAATAGAAATTATTTTTCTGTTTTTATATTTTTTTGATATTCTGTAAGTTTGATAGAGTTATATTTTATTTTTCTGATTTATTGCCTTTCTTTCATTGTTTTGGTTGATTTTGTCTTTTTCTTATGTGTAGACGTAATTTTTCAGTTCTGATTTGCTTATTTTTCAGGTCTGGGATTAAACTGTGAAATATGTGTTGGAAACTTTCAACCGAAAAATATTGAGTCCAACAAAGATCCATTCGGCCATCAATCTTTTGATCGTATACACTTTTCATATTTAATTTCAAAACAAGTTTCAATGATCACATCGCTGTCGATATCTGACTTGGAATTGGGCTATGATTGGGTATACAAAATATACGTATGTCAACCTTGATCTGATTTGGCACGCTTAAAATAGGAGTCAACAACGTTGATTTACATTCATTATCAGAAAACTGTCGATCAAACCCGAAATCAAGACTAGATCTATTCATCTACACAAGAAAACCTAAACATTTCTTACAATAAATCACTGAATCACACACTAACATGTCCTTAGATCCACTTGCAAAATGGCTTCTGTCTCTTCTGCTTCAAAGGCTAAGCCAGCCAACAACAATAACAACAACAAGTCCATCAAGAGAATCCCCAAGCCTGACAAACATGCTTTCGATGTCGCTGTGAAAGAGCTTGATAAGGAGCTCAAGAGCAAGATTGAAGTTGCCGTAAGTATTTGTAAAATTCGTCATTGAATTCTTTTACACCCCTTGTTTTTCAACTTTTGTTTCTAACTATCATTGTTATTTTTAGAAACAAGCCAACGCCGCTTTAAACAGCACTGGCAGAAACAGCTCCCAGACTGAGGAAAAGGACAAGTTAAAAAAGGAACTTGACTCTCTCAAGAAGCAGCAAGCTACTTTCAAGGCTTCTCGCGGCAAAGTATTTGACGAAATCTCCGTCATTGACCAAAGAATAAAGCGCAAAGTCGCTGATCTTCAAGCTGCCAAAGGTAAAGTCAACTTTAAGAGCCCTGAAGATATTGACAACCACGTTAAGCAATTAGAAAAGAGCGTTGAGTCCGGCTCTTTACGTCTTGTCCAGGAAAAGCAGGTTATAAAGGAAATCAGCACTTTGAAGAAACTCAAGAAGAACTTTGAGACTTTTGCTACTACTCAAGCTGCTATTGATGCTGATCGTGCTAAAATTGCTGCTTTGAAGGTTCAGATTGACGATCCTGAATCCAAGGCCATCAACAAGAGATTCGACGAGATCAAGGCTAGACTTGATGTCATTAGAAACGAAGGCTTGGAAGCTTCCAAGAACAGAAACGAGTTGATCAGTGCTCGTGCTGCCGCTCAAAAGGAAGTTGACGAAGTCAAGGCTAAGCTCAGCATTTTGAAGGACGACTACTATGGAAAATTAAGAGCCCATAACGAGCAGATCCGCAAGGAGATTGCCGAAAGACACGAGCGTGAACGCGCTGAAAAGGAGGCTGCCGAAAAGGAAAGAAAGCGTCTTATTGCTGAAGAGAAGCTTGAGCTTGCTTCTGAACCTGCATATGCTTCTCAGATTTCTACTGCTAAGATCTTGATTTCTTACTTTGACCCTACATACGTCTTCCCCAAAGAGGCTGACAACACTCACTCTGCTGCTCTTGGTTCACAGTCCGCCACTCGTTCAATTGAGCTCCCTGCTGGTGTCAAGGTTATCAAGAAGGATGAAGATAGCTTTTATGCTGGTAACGGTAAGAAGAAGAGCAAAAACAACAAGAAGAAGGCTGTTGAAAAGGACAACAGACTTGTTTTGGATTTGGTTCTTGTTGAACAGCTTTCTTCTCTCAAGGTTGCTATCCCTGGCTCCCAAGAAGATGTTCCCAAGACCATTGAGAGCTTGAAGGAGAAGCTTGAGTACTACCAGGAGAACGAAGAGCGAGTTACCAAGGAGCGCATTGCAAAAGCACAGGCTGAAATTGCCAAAATGAATGAAGAGGAAGAAAAGGAAAAGAAGTCTGAGGAAACCAAGGCTGAAGCCAACGATTCTTCCAGCACTCCTGACGCTTCTAGCAAGGAAGTCAAAGTTGAAGCTTAGTTGTATTCTTCCTTAAATCTTACAGCTAAAAATAGAAAAACAAAAGCTTCGTTGTTTCCATTGTTAACTTCAAAAATACCTCTTGCTAAAGTTCATTTAAAAAAAATTGCTATTAATTAAAAATATTTAAACTTTTTATGTCCAATTCACTTCATTTCTTAGTCTATTCACATTTACAATTACACGAACTAACATTTGAATTACCACTGTAAACATAAGCTAGCTAGCTGGTTTTCAAAGACTAGTTTGATTACAGAATTATGAGTCAGTGCAATCTAATCATTAGTCAAGTATTATTGCCGTCATAAATTCACGTGTTTTTCTAGACTTTTTTTTTTTTTTCTTTTTTTAAGCTTTGTATGAATTGACCTGGTTCCACTCCACTGCCACCAACTAGTCTTGTTTCTTTTGCCAAACCTTATCGAATTCAGCTTCAATTCCGTAATTTTTGGTATTTTAGTTAAACTAAGCACTGTTTGATTGCTCTGTAGTTATATTTTATCATTATTTTAATCTAATTGCCTAAATCTCAGTCTTTCACTTTCTAATTTTTTCATCTGTCAACCCTTTTTTCCCCTTTTCCCCATTTCAATTACGTGCATATCAAATAAATATAAGGTACGACACAAAAATTTGAGCGACCACCAAGTTAATAACTCCACAACCTTATTCCATTCTAAATAACAACAAATATATTGCTACAGAAATGGGTGGCGTCTCTTCAGTACCGACTGACTCGTCAGCAGCTCTTTTTCTAAAAGACCCGTCCCGCTTTTTTATCCAGTCCATCTCAGTTTCGGTTCCAAACAGTCTTCCCCACAGTGCTCAACATGTCAACACCGCTTCATCTTCGCTTGAAAGCACGGACGCAGCAGATCGTCATATCGTAGGTACTCCAGGATCTCATTTAGTTCTTCCAAACTTTACTGGTGCTGTTAAAACTGTTTTGGATACCAATACACTCACATTCAATACCAGTTCGTTAGATTCGAAACGACTAGTAGAATATATACAGGTATGTTGATAAGCTTTTGATAAGAGATTACTTATCATTTTGATGGTTATTATGAACTGTTATTCTAATTGTGACTTTTTTTTAATCATTGCCCTTGTTTTTATTTTTATTTTTATAGGATCCTGATCCTCGTGGCAACTTTCCGTTTTTACCTAAACTTCCAGCGTATTCAGTATTTAAATTCCAAATTTCTATCTCAACACCTGTAAACCAGCCCATTAATAGCTTGACCTTCATCGTTGCTCCGACTGTTGCCAGCTTGGATAATCTGCTTTTAAATGAGTTCTTAGACAATCCAAACATTCAAAATGAAGAAAATGTCTTTTTACTAGGCGACTTCTTATCTTCGTCAGAGTCTACTTCAACTTCTTTTGAATTTGTTTGGAAATCTTTTCCTATCTTCAAGTCTTCAGCATTCAGGACTGATGACAGAGGCTCGAAATTCATTTTTTGTTTTGCGGAGTATGATAAGAGAGATCATAGTTTAAAGCAATTGGCAAGATTTGCAGTTTGGATTGATTCTCCATCGACAATCACACAACAATCTTCAAACTCAAAACAACAGCAACAGCAGCCTTTTTCATTTTTACCCAAAATCAACTCAAATAGTTTAGAACCTCTTCAAGAAGATGTTGAACAAGAATCGCCAACATCTCCAGTGAAGCGTGATATTTTGGTATCACCTGAGCCCATCATACCTTATCCTTCTAGACTGGGTTCCGTTTCTCCCGGCATCAAATATGGTAGTGCTTCCATTCCTAATTATCCGCCCAGTTCTCCTGAATCAGTTGACCAATACACATCTACAGCCAATAATGATCATTCAAGGTCTTCTAGAAGATCTAGTGAAATAATGCCTGAATCATCTAACCATTTTATTTCAGAGACGCCACTTCTGGAAAATGACCAGGATCCTTTGGCTCAGGCTCTTGGAATTTCAAAAACAAATAATAGCACAATTATTCCCTATTCTTCTAATGGTCAAGGTCAAGGCAATGTTGTACCGGCTCGAGCTAGTGGCTCTAGCAATGGTGCTGGTAACAACTCCATAAACACAAATTCTATTATTCCTACTGGCCCTCCTAATCAACAACAATCCCCACCTACAAGTGTTTCGAATTCCGCTTCTGCAGATAAGCCGTTGCATACACATGTAGTTTCTAGCCTTATCTTACCTGATACTGCTCCTTTACCTTCTCATCAACAACAGATTCATCAAGTTCCTCAAGACTTGTCAACTCTCTCAAACTCCCAGCCTTCTGATTCTAGCAAAGAAAACAAATTGACACTTCCTCGTCCATCTGGCGATAGTGTTCAGCAGTCTGAAGATGGTCCAGTGTTTCGTGCTCAAATAGCTGATTTTGAAAAACGCACAAGTTTACTCAAGACAAAGTTCAAAAAGTTTTTGAAACGTGCGATAACTGTTCATGAACGGCAAACTGCTCTTCTTGAGGCACATATATCTTTTCTGCAATCCATTCAAGAAACTGCTGATACCAATATTTCATCTTTCAATTCACTTACGCGGTCTTACTTTAACAACAAGTCCAACTCAGCCTATTTTTCTTTGAACCTTTTACGAAAGGCTAATGCTGATATCCACGAGCATGTGATTGAACCTGCTAAAAAGCTCTATGAGCAAGAAATCAAATCTTTTGATATTCGTAAACGCGAGTTTGATGATGAGTCTCGTGAATATTATGCCTGGCTCTCTCGATACTTGTCTGTCAAGCAAGAGGCCAAAGGAAAGAAAAAGTCTGATTCCGACTCAAAATATATTGACAAGAAACGTGCTTTTGAACTTTGCAGGTTTGATTACTATACTTATCTGCAAGACCTTAATGGTGGCCGTAAACAACAACTTGTCACTTACCATTTGGCTTTATTTGCAGAATCTGAAATTTCAAATTTGTTTTCTGTCGCTGACCGAATTCGAAATAACAACAAGCAAGCAATTGATATGATTACCAATGAAGCTAAAGAGGCAAATAAAGAGTGGTCTCGACACCGGGCTGAAAGAGAGGTTCATCGACGAGCTATTGAGAGATTGACCAAAGATACTCCAGCTCCATGCGTTAATTCTCCAAAGCAAACCCATCAGTCAATGACTAATCACGCTTTGCTGCCTTCTTCTCAAAGTGAAAACTCGTCACCTGTTGTTGACACTTCTGCTCATTTTTCAAGATCGAATGCTATATCCGCGACACCAGCATCATCAACGGCGGCAGCAGCCGCAGCGTCAACAGCAACAGCAGTAGAAAGGACTAT
Source organism: Magnusiomyces tetraspermus (assembly GCA_030578715.1). NCBI lineage: Eukaryota > Fungi > Ascomycota > Dipodascomycetes > Dipodascales > Dipodascaceae > Magnusiomyces > Magnusiomyces tetraspermus. Next base: position 29,902 of record JAKTYL010000148.1, read on the forward strand.
GAGTCCCAATTTACCAATGTCTCCTGATCCTTCTGCAACAAGTTCTGCACCACTAGCATCTTCTGTGCTTTCTCCTGACGGCACGTCTGCTATCAGATCTTCAGCCCAAGACGCAAATTTTAGTTCTAATGGAGCACTACACTCTTCTGATACCTCTTCTGCTGCTCCATTTACTGGTAACTCAAAATCCAATCAAATGTCGCCGCCTCCATCAGTTCCTTTAAACAGCTCTCATGCCAGCCCCATGCTCATCAGTTCTGCAGAGCGTGGTGTTTTGTCACCAACTGGCGGTGTTATAACGACTGGTTTGTTTGAAAATGACACTCTGTCAGCACGCAATAACAACAAACAGGGCTTACTTTGGGCAATGTCTCGACCAGGCGGAATCAACGAACAAATCAATTTAAACAAGCCTGGTTGGCACAAGTTTTGGGTAGTGTTGGGTGCTGGAAAATTGTGTGAATATACAAACTGGAAACAAAGTCTTGATTTGCACAATGAGCCAATCAATTTGAAAATGGCCCTTGTTAGAGAAGCACGAAACGCTGAACGAAGATTTTGTTTTGAAGTTGTCACGCCAAACTATAAAAGAGTTTATCAGGCCACGTCTGAAGAGGATATGCATTCATGGATCCAAGCAATTAACAACGGTATTTCTTCTTCGCTTGAAGAGTCTTCAGTTAAAGACATGCGAGTGGGCTCTGAGACTAACAGTGTAGCCAGTAGTGTTTCTAATGAAAGAGGAAAAACACAAAACTCGCACTTTGATAATTCACCATCTTCAAACACTGGCAACCATCAATCCTCTAGTTCATCAGGAGGAACTAAGACAGGAACTGAAGATGCGCTTTCGCCTCCGAAGAAGGGTATGGACGACATTCGAGGAGAACTTGCGAAATTAAACGTTCGAAAAGTTTCTTTACACAGGCGTGTTAGTAATGCCAAAGGAGTATCCAGCTCCAACTCTATTAGCAATACTTCTAGCGATAACTCACACCATTTCCGGTCAACTGGAGCAGGCTCAAACTCGACTTCTAATGTTCAGTCACCATCTTCTCGTTCGGCTCCAAGTAACCAAAAACAGGTGTATTCTGGTCCAAGCGGATCACGTATTTCAGCAACTGTTCGTGGAATTGACACTAGCAACAATTACTGTGCGGACTGTGGATCTACTAGCAAAGTTGAATGGATATCTATTAATTTGCTCGTGGTTTTATGTATTGACTGTTCAGGTGTTCATCGTTCACTGGGCTCTCATATCTCAAAAGTTCGATCATTGACTCTTGACACTGCGTCATTCACTACCAACTTTCTTGATACCATAAAAAGTGTCAACAATTCCATTGTCAATAGCATTTGGGAAGCCAAACTTCCTAAACCAAAAGCTTCTTTGAAAGTTTCGGAAAATCGCCAAGTTTTTATTACTGAGAAATATGTGGACAAGAAGTACCTTGAACCTGTCACCAAGCCAAACGCTTTACTTCGGTTGTCTGTCAAGACAGGTGACATTGGTGGGATTTTAGCAGCTTTGGCATCTGGAGCTGATTCAAATACCTATATGATTGACGCAACAACCAATACCTCAGATCACGAGCCTTTGGTTATGTACGCGTTGAAAGCAGCGCCTGCAAACCAAACCACTTTCCCAGTTGCTGAAATTCTTATTCTCAATTCTGCAGACACGTCTTCTATCACTTCGAACCCGGAGATGGTTTCTAAATTATCTTCAAACGCTATTCAATATTTGATGAAAAGGTCGGCCAAGGGTGCTCCAAACCCTGTGTTAGTAAATGCTGCAGCTGCTTCTCAAAACGCTAACAATTCGACTTCGGCAAACACATCCTCAACACCAAATGCTCAATCCAACAATGGTTCAGCTGCATCACCTGAAAATTCAGCTTTACCTGCTATTAATGATTCAACCTCGTCTGCTAATCATTCATCAATCAGCACACATGGCAGCCAACAGCACAACAATACCACTAATGATATTCAGGCAATTGGTCGTGGCATGCGTGCACATAGCAACAGCCTTTCTGAACCTTATAAAACAATCAAACCAACTCGCTCAAGCCATGCCGCAATGACTGGTGCCACTGCTGACAATTCCGGTAGCCATGGTGCGCTAGCTGGAGATTTGGGAAGCCTCGGAATTTACAGATCACATTCAGTATCTGGTCCTCCGTCACATTCAACGACAGCTACTTCTGTCACTTCATCGTCTGAGAAGCCTTTAAGTACTGGTAAAGTTGCTGCTGAACATGCGAGCGCCGCCAATAATCTTAGCAGCAACACTAATAACGCTAGCACCAGCAATGCCACTAAGAATGTCGATGCTAATGGTAAAACTCATCGTCATATCAGCACAATCAACGAAAACGGTGTCAACATTTCAAAAGCATAATTCACCAACACAAAATCAATTTTTCATTATTTTAATTTTTTTCTCTTCATAGCTTTACTTTATTTTTTATATTTGGAAAGTCATTAATTGGTGCTAAAACTCTGGAAGGTCTTTGGATTTGTTTATTTTATTTTTTTTCATTCTTGTTTTTGGTTTGTTTGTTTTTTTAATTCAGTTTAGTTTGGTTTTGGTTTTTTATTTTATTTTTATTTCTTATTCTTGTTATTATTATTACTTTCTATCGTTTTACCTTGTTTATATTATATTATATATATACGTACGTTTATTTCTCTTTTTAAATATAATTTTTAATAGATTTTAATAATAGATTTTCAATTTGTCATAAAACTAATAGAAAATCATCACAAGTTAAGAAACGATTGGTTTTGTTGCCAGATTTTCAAACCAGCTTCTAAGATACAAAATGGTGATGAGATGTATACACAAGCATATTTACGGTCTCTCTTTTTTTAAAAATAATACTTGTTTTTTTGAATTGCAAAGTTAATGATCATTTTAGTATATATTATTTGTATAGATTTATATTAATATTCATAACATTTTTTCAGTCTCGTGTATAAATATGAAAAGTAAAAAAAAGTAAAAGGAAAATATCTAATAAAATAAAAATAAGAAAAATCTAAATTGAATATCGTCAACAAAGGGTTTTTCACAATGATAATAAAATGAGGGTCATTTTTATAATTATATTTGTTCATATTATTTTTGTTTTTAAAATTTTTGAAAAAAAAACTCTTCACTAGTTGGCTGTTTTCATGTTTTTGGTATTTTATTATTGTTGTTGAGTGTTTGTTAATCAGTTGACAGAATTTATTTCAAGCCAGGGATCAGCTTTTTGTGCTCTTCAGTCAACACACCAGGTTTACCAAAGTTCTGATCAATGTCAAGAATAACTTTAAGAGCAGACTTGCTTTGGAGGTATCTGTATGGCGACGAGGCACCAGGTTCAGCAGAAACTACAGCATGGCCAGCTTCAGTGCTAGAAGTCTTGCGGCCAGGAAGAGGTAAAACGTCGTGGAGAAATTCATAAGCGGCAAGGGTACAACCAAACTGGGGAGAAGATCTGAAAATACGAGCAGGACCGCCCTTGAAAAATGCCTTGAATCCTTCTTCTTTCAAAATGGTAACAGCAGCGTCGGTTAAGCCCTTGTAATTGGTTTGGCCAGCACGGGCCTCAACCTGGAGACGGGTCTTGATAACATCACAAGGAGTTGTAAAGTAAGCAGCAGGCATACCGGCAATGGCACCAGCAGTAAGCAATTCCCAAAGAGAAAGCTTCTTGTTGGGACCTTCACCAAAGTAATCCTTCTTGAGATGGGCATAGGCAGGGAAGTAAATGGCAGAAAATGGAACATCACGCAAAAGGCAAGCACTGGCACCTTTGTAAAGGCCAACAAGACCCAAATTGCGAACAATCCAAATAGCAGAACGTTTAGGAGCACCTCCAACAGTCTTTGAAACTTCACCTTGCATTTGAAGTCTGATTTTGACAATTTCAAGAGGATTGGTAAATACGACCTGGCATGCACCAGCGCCACCACCAGCAAAGAACTCTGCCCAAAGAGGAATATGTCCATTATCATTAGTAAATTTACCACGGATCAAATCATTAACAGTCAGCTTGATAGCCTTTTCTGGAGCAACACCAACGAGCTGAGGACCCAAGCCTGAGTAAAGACCTTTTATGCCTTCTCTAGAAACAACCTTTTTGAAACAGTCAATAGAGTTTTTGTAAAGAAGCTCTTGACCAGGATGACTAGCACGTTGGTTTTGCATTCTAGTCTTGACCAAATCAATGGGGTAAACGACAGTAGCACCAAAAGCACCAGCGACTGAACCCAGAGCAAAGTTGTATACAGACTCAAAAACTTCTCTAAGGAAGGATTTTGGACTGATAAAGGCATTTTTGGCAGCAGCAATTTTTGCAAGTTCATTACGGTGCCAAATATCCATACGTTCTTGCCAAGCAGGATCAAAGACAGACTTAAAGTCATGGAGAGAAATCTTATCGTGATGGTTAGAGTTGAGAGAAGCAAAATGGAACAAGACGTCGATTTCTAAAGGAGTAAATAGGGAAAAACGGGTGGATTGGGAGGACTCGTTCAAAAAGTCTTGACGAGTGATGTAGCCATCCTTTCGGCCATATTGACTTGCAGCCTTTTCAATCAAAGCTTCAACCATATCAGTTTGGTGGATGACATTGAGGAATGCACGAACATTAGCGTAAGAGACTTTCTGAGTGAAGCCAACATTACAAAGAGAACCAAGTTCGTTGACAAGACGATCAGAAAGCTTGTGTGACATGGTGGATTCAATGATTTTTTGGAATTCTTCGGGCTGGATATAACCAGTGTGATTTTTGTCGTAGTATTCAAAAGCTTGACGAACACGTTCACCAGCCAAGCCAGCAAGCATCTGTGAGAATTGGTTATACGTCATGGTATGTCTTTTGTCTGAGCCACCGAAGTACAAGGAAGCCCATTTGGAATCCCAATTTACAGGAATTGAGTCCGAAGGAATGTTTTGTTTGTAGTAGTCGACAAACTCTTTGAAATCAATCACGTCTGAAGAGGCAGAGGGAGTGTTTGTCTGGAACAGTCTGAAGGCGATTTGATACTCAGCATCAGGTTTGGTCAACAAATGTTCGAAAGCAGCCCAGTCAGATTGAGAAACCTTACCTCTGCTTCTTCTATCAGCTACTTTGAAAAGAAGAGCATATGAGTCTCTTGAGATCTTGCTATAGTTTTCATTGGCAGGAGCAATAGCATTAACGAAATCTTGAATGCTGAGAAACTTTTGGCCATTCTCTGTGATGGATGCAAACTTGTTAAAAATTTCTGCTGAGTCTGAAGGGGTGATCATGATGAATTTTTAGAGATGTAAAATGGAAGAAAAAGGGGAAGGTTTAGGTTGTGAAAAAAAAGCAAAAAAATGGTTGTGGAGGGGAATTTGTGTTGTTTATATATCAACAATAAAACTGGGGTAATTGAGTCGGGTGTTAGGAATTTATGAAAATTTTAACCAAATTTGATTTCACAAGAGCAGCGTGACTTAACTAAGTATAATTCCTTGATTTTATAACAAATTTAAAAAATTAACAAATTAATAGGACGTGATAAATCATTAAATCCAAATAAAAAGTTTCAGAGCAAATCTGAATTTGGGAAACGGACTGCTTTTATATGCTACGATTTAGAGGGGCAAAAGTGAAATATTCTTTTACAACGTTTCCAAACTGAAAATTTGGGCGTTGAAAAATGTCACGGGACAAGAGTCAAGACAGATTTGACAAAGTCATGTGACATAAATATGGGTATCCCGAGCAACACATGAAATATAGCATCACGTGTAGCCATATGACTCTCAAGCGAACCTGATCCAACGGCTGATGCGCGTTACAAATGCCGAATTGAGGTATAACTTTGCATGCCGTTGAGTCATCTAACTTTTTTGATTACACTTAGATTACTCATATTTACGTAATAAATGTTTGATTATGCCATTTCTTAGCGATTACTCATCTGTGGGGCTAAAATCCGTTCACCCTTATGGCTTTTGAGGCTTTGAATATTTCCATTTGCCCTAACCCTCAGACCTCTAATATTTCCATTTTAGCGGCTTGCTTCTAGAAGCAAAGTGGTTCTATCGCTGTCCAAGAATGAACTTTTCAATACATTTCAACTTGTTGTTTGTGAATATATAAAAATGCAAAGAATTCCTGGGCTTGCTTTTAGAGTTCATGAGTTCAATTAGTTGATTATTTGGTCTAAGATTTTTGTTATTTAAAAATCGCTTAAGATCTCGACTTGTTTGGCTTTTTTTAATAATGAGAATTGCGCTTCAATAGTACAACGGTTATAATTACCATTTCCATTTTTTTGACTTGGAACTTAGTACTTAGGTATCAGTATCACGTACCTGGTTTTCAATATTAATTCTCAACAACCTGTTTTGGTACGATAGTTATCGTTATTCCAATTAACGTAACTTAACTAGGACAATAATCATCGACACACATTATCAATTGAAAAATCATTTTTTAAAATACAGTTTCGTATTATACGTATACATTTTAGATATAAAAGCAAAGAGTACTATTCCAAATCAGTAATTTCCAACAGCGAAAAAAAAAAAGGGAAAAGAAATCCTTAAAAAAAAATAAGTTCAGTTAACATTCCCATCTCAAATAATGGCACTTGACTTCTTTTCGTCCCATTGACCGTTCCAAGCAATGTGTAAGTAATCTCTTTCCTTCAGCCGAAATTTCCCATCTATGGTTTTGAAGCGATTCGATCACTAGTTTCAAAAGCCCTGCCGAATGATTGATTTGAAATGGGGTATCATTGGCAGTAGAAGAGTCGGTATGTGAATTCGAGTTTGATGCTTTGTTGTTGCTACGGCTATAACTGCTGTCATTTTCAGTTTTGATATGTGGAAATGTGTCAGTACTTCCGTTTCCGCTTTGGGATTTGTTACTCGTACTACTAGTATTGTTGTTGCTATTGGTAGCTTTCTCGCTGTATTCAGTAGCAGCTGTTGTAGAGCTGGCGTCATAGAATCGGGCATTGTTGTTACAGGCAGTCGACAATCCATCTGCTATTGTAGCTGAGCCTGCGCGAGACGACGAAGAAGAATCTTGGTTGGTATCAAGCAATCTATTTTGCACAGCACCAAGACTTGTTGAGCTTCCATTTGCATTAGAATTTTTCGAGACTTTATCATGGCTGGTCCTTTTCTTGAAACTCACGTCATCATTGTTGGCTTCCAAAGGTATGTTTGATGTTCCAGCACCTCTAATTCCAACACATGTACGGGACGCCATGGCTTTAGATGTTTCTTGAGAAAGTCGTTCCAAGTACTCCAATCCGTTTTGCTTATGGGGTAATGTTCTCATGTGCTTAAACACATGTCTGCCCAAAATTGCTGGTGTCACACGCTGGGATCCATTATATCCGCCCATTGGGTAATCATTCATGTTACCGAACTTGTCAACGTGATACTTTTCCTGGTTATCGTCGTGATCATCACGGTCATGTCCATTTCCATCATGATTTTTTCGATTAAACAAAAAGTTGGGAAGTGGTGGAGGAGGTGTCCACAAATTGGGATCTTCAGGCCCTCCAATAACATGTCCATATGTCCAAATGAGCATAGCACAAATAAAAACAATGTAAGGCCTATGAGGAATTGGATCATAAATAGCAAGGTAAGGATTGTTTGGGTATGTGGGTTTAGAAGACGTTTGCTGGTCTTCATCAAGTTTAGGTTCTTCTGCATAGTATGATCCATCATTACCTTTTCTTCGCTTTGAAGAATTTGATTCATTTTCCATAGTGGAATATACATGAGTCTTGTTTTTGGTAGAACTAGAAGGGCCATCATTTGTACCACATTTTCGTTTATACTCCAAAAATGTATTAGGACACACATCAATTTCCTTGTCCATGTCAACAGAACTGTTATCACCACAAAGATACATTTCTTTCAAAAAATGTACTGCAAAGTGCAGACTCTCAGTACCCTGAGGGGACTTGACCCATTCAATGACCCGCTTTTTGGCTGCATGGTAATCTGCACGTTTCACAGAGGTATTGAAAATCGATATAATGCCACAGTAGTACTGCAAATCGTACTGGGCAATAGACATATCAATCATTGACATGTGAAGTAGAGGATCTGCACAGCCATTGATTTCCAACACAAACTTTGGTGGATTCGCAATCAATTCTTCAATTGGAACATTACTGCTACCGTTCTTAACATGGCTAGAAGAAGGAGTCTTGGGGAGCTTGCGGAAACACAAGTTGCCATGAACACAGGTGTACATTTCATCTTCTGGAATAGGCACTGTGTGGTTTTTGAATTGGTAGTCATAAATTTCTATAAGAGTATCAATAGCATTGTCATCCTTCAAAGAAGCTGCAATTATATGGGTATTATTAGTCTTGTTACTGGTAGTATCATCTTTAAATTGTTCTGCTTCCTTATCGCAAAGCGAGCAAGTTCCAGCTACTGTATCTCGGTGAACATCGCCCATACCGCCTCTAGCTTGATCAATAGATGCCAGATTAGAATTAACAGAAACACTGTGTAGATTTCCCAAAGGCGATTGAGAAGAAACTCCAGTTCTTGCTTTAGCACTTTCTTCCTGTTTTTTGGTTAAGTTTTGTTCCGCAGTTTTGAGGTTCTTTTTGTAATCACGTCGCCAAAACATGTATGCTGATCTCATGATATCTCTCCAAGTACCTTTGAAAGTTCCCCAGCCAATTGACGTGATTTGCAAATCTCGCTGTTGCATGTTGTACTGAATTGACATGAGACCGCTCAAAATAGCCTTTCGACCAAATGATTCAGTTTGAACTGGCTTTCCATTGAGTGTAAGCTTTAAGGCTTCGAGAAACGAAATTCCAGAAGATGGATTAGAATCTCGGCCTCCAAAAATTGTGCCATTTTTCAAAAAGGATTGTCCAACTACCTCATCTGGATTACTGCTTTCCCAAAGATCTTCACGACAAGGCAAAGAGACTCTAAGCTCATGGACACCGATTAGCGCAACGTGACTGAACATTGTAGCATGGTTTACGTCCATAATGAAAGCTAACAGTGCAGCGCGTTTGGTTTCTTCAAACTGAATCCATCGCTTCCAAGGATCTTTGTAGGAAACAATTTCTTGTTCATAGTCACTATCATTATCAAAATCGTTATCAGGTTTGCAAGCTTGCATCATAACATTGCTAGAACTACCGTCCATACCTTCACCGATTTGATTGTTTTCAAAAACCGACAATAGTGCTGCTTCTGCGGTCACTGCTACACCCTTTCCAGAAATTGATGATCCAGAAAGCATTGGACCACGTCTGATTAACTGTAATGTGGATCCATGATGAATGTGACCACGAATATGTAACCTTCTGCTAGTCATGACTTTTTCGTAAAACTCCAACAAGATAAGTGACTGGATTACCCAAAGCTTTGCAGGAGGATCAAACTCGGGCGACCCAAACAAAACCCATCGCAATGGGTCTGCGACCGCACGACTGAAATCGTCGCACCGATCATAACTGGCACCAATAACAATAATGACCCAAAGCAAGCCTTCTGGGCACCGGTCTGGAGAAAATGTAGGTTTATGTAGAATAGGGTATTGAGGGTGAAAAAACAGCCAAAATCGAGCAATGTATCTTTGTAAAGACTCTAGTGAGGTATTTTTTTCAAATTTATTGACTCTAGAGTGCGAACCTGACTCTAAAGAGTTTGTAACTTCAGGAATCAGCTGAAGCAGTTTATACCGTTTCGATTCAGAAAGCGCCATAATCTCGCTTAGCCTTGAATTTGTGGGAGATGTCAAAAGATTTTGGAGAGCCATTGGAGAGTCCCACGATTTGCAAGATGGGGACAAAACAGGGTCTCGGGCACTTTGCATCATGGCGTCTGAAAACAGCCAAGCAATCAAATCATTGGTATCTGTAATAGCCATTGACGGGCCAAGTTCTGGGTTTTGGTTTGGTGGTTTGTTTGGTGTTGAACTATTATTCATGGAATAATTAGGATCCATAAACAACATTCCTGGGTTCATGGTATACAACGGATCAAATCCAAAAGGATCAGGTATAAAATCTGGAGTTCCTTGTGAGACTCGACTGGATTGTTGATTTGGTTGTGAAGGTGAATATGAATGAGATGAAGAGTGCTGACGATTCCCATGTTGAATATTAATTTTAGTATCAGCCACAGCTAGTGGTTTGTGAAGAGCACTTTGGGGCGAGTTGCCAAAAGCTGAAGGTGATTGGTTGTTGGAAAGATGTGCAAAAGATTCAGGAGAGGCAGAATTGTACAATGTGTCTTTGGTATTACTAGTTATTGGCCTTGTATGAGTGATGTTATCCAACGAGTTGATTCCATTGAGATTATCTAGTAGCTGGTATGGACGTCCAGTTGTTCTTAGTGAAGGAACCGAAGAGTTAATATGAGGTGTATACTTGGAAGAGGTAAGCGGGGAAAGCATGTTTACCGCACTATCAGCTGCTACATCAAGATTATTGATAGTAGTAGAAGTTGAATGAGGATAGCGATTGTTAGAGAATGTTGATGAGTCACCAAAACCATCATCTTCTCCTTCTTCATAAGCTTCACCATGATGTAGAGCTCGTAAAGAATCAGCAAATCCGTTCAAATGAGAAGATTGAAGCTCGTGTTGTGAAAGTGAATTAACAAGCAGGTCTCTATGAACTTTTTGAGACAAAGACTCATGTTTTAGGTCCAGTTTTGAAGCAGATATATCAGAGTTCGACGCGTTAGAAGCTGCATTTAGAGAAGGAGGGGTATTTGATCTAGATTTATTTGACAATGTATGGTTTATAAGCCCGTTTCTTCGAATATGACGATCAACATGACGAATTTTCAAGTCTTCTCGAACAAATGTTCGAGTACAACCTTCCCACGAGCATGAATATATTTCTTTGGGCTTATGATTCAATTGGTGCCGTGAAAGATGCTCAAGTCTTGTGAACTTTTTGTCACATCCAGGCTCGTTGCAAATGAAAGACTTTTCTAATCCTTTTCGAGACCGTCGTTTCTTGGGCTTAGGCTTTGTGGGATTCGCGTTAGCAGAAACGGCTGAGCTTTTACTGTCAGTCTCATTGTGGTTATTGAGTTTGGTGCTCAAGCCTAATGAGTCTTGTGGTGGCGATGATGAGGATGCTGATCGTTTGTGATTAACTTTGACCATGATTAGATGTTACTGGGCTTGGTAAAAGTTTTGGATCATCTAATGTGTGGGGAATTTTATGATTTGGAATAGTAAATTGAAGGTATATAATAAGATGAGGATGTTTGTGGAATTATGTTTTGGCTTGATTGAATCAAAGCCCAATTAAATGTATTGGAAAGTTTGTGGAGAAAATGTTAGGAAGAGTGGTTAGTGAAAGTTTGAAAAAGTGATCCAAACATAAGTAAGATTACAAATTTTAGATTTTGCTTTTTTTTTTTATAATGTCTAGACCGACAAACACTTTTCAACGCGCTCAATCAAGACGAAAAACAAAAGATTATTCAACTTTTTGATATAAATTCATGACAATTATTATTATTATTATTATTATTATTATTATTATCTTTCATTAAATAATAATAATAATAACAATAATAATATATATATAATGAATGAAGCTCTCAGCCAATAATCAACGCTTATGATTTGATGGAAAGGTGCCCAAACAATATCCTGGAATATGGTATGGCATGTGACCCCCAACTCCTCTAGTGTTTGTCCAATGCAAAAAGGCCAATCTGAACGAAAATAAAGCAATTTTAGCTATACATATGACCCTGTATTGACTGTAGCATCAGGGTACAAAAAGAATAATGTTCGGCGCAAGAAAATTTATAATAAAATGTCATGTAAGGCCAAATTTTACAATATCAATGTGAAGACATATAGTTGAAATGTGCCATATTGGATTTTTCAAGCCATAGCAATTATTGAAAATCACACTTGATTTTTGCCCCCATCGAACTTGAAAACTTATTCTTTGTAAATTGAAGTGCTCAAATATCGTCTACAAACTATATTATTTTACTATAACGCTTTCTCTTCATTAGATCTTGATGAATTGTATTTTAAAGATCGATCTTGCCAATTCCTAATAGGCTTCGTAGGTCTGTCTCATTATAAGGGTTGTATGTATGTGGTTTGACACTGTTACCCTACCTTATCCTCCATCTCACCAAGGTATATTTTTTCCGTTGACCAAGCTAGTTAACAAAACCGTTCAAAAAAAAAATGTGTACTCCTAACATGTTCTATTCACCTTTCAATTGTCCAATACTACTTTCTTATAACTTGCTTCTTTTATGGATTTTAAAAAAAAAACAAATGAAAATCAATGACTGAATAGATCAAGCAAAATCAGCCATTGTAAATAGGATCTTAGGGGAGTTAAACCTCCCTATCTCCAAGCACGTAATTGGACAAATATAAGATTTCATTTACAATTGAGAAAACTTTAGGAGAATAGTTTAAGAAAGAACAGGCTATGCAACATTGGTTACTGTCACGATAAACAATAACATTTATATTTTGCAGTTTTCGTGGTTTTAGTGACTATGTTTTCAGTTAATACCTGTTTTTTCTTTTCTTTCAAATTTCAACATGATTAATGAGCATTTTCCCAAGAAACCAGGAGGTGGAGGCTAGTCTATATGTAAGACTATTTGCTCTACAGAATTCATTACTTTTGATTCTGAGCAAACATCATTATTTGTTTCAACTTTCGCAAATTTTCACCAAAAAGTAATTGTAAGAAAAGAATCTTATAGTAATGGATATATTATACTTCATGTCGGAGTTAACATTTTGAAACCTTCTGGTTTTTTGTTGGTTTGTGTTACAGAAGCCTTTGCTCAAAAATAAATCGTTAAAATCAGCAAGATCAACTGACTTTTTACATTGGAAAAGGCTTTCATAATGTCAGATTAGGCATTTGCACCAAAAAAATCCGTATTTTAGTTTAGTTCAGTGCATTCATGGCCATACTAAAAACCTTGACAGGTCTTCTAACATAACTTTTACACAACTAATAAATAATAGTTTGGTTTTAAAGTCAATAAAACAGCATTGAAACTCCTTATAGGGCCTTTTTAATTTAAAATCATTAGCAGGACTTTGGGCTTTTAAAAAGCCATCCGTTTCTCTAAGTTATGTTTCTTTGCTCTCAATACGCCTCGGCTGTATCAACTGATCTTTGGGATTAACTTAAAGAGGCATTTACAAAACGAACTTTAATATACAAATTGAAATATCCAGTTTGATTTGATTTGATTTTATTGTTTATAGACGTGGATACCTTGTCATAGAATATGCGACACAATTACTACATAACACCAAATAGACAGGTCGTTTCCTTAGCAATTTCATAACGTTAAATGTAAACATATTAGCGGTACTTCCTGGCTTCTTATACTTTCCTGATTTTCGTGAATTTTCAAAGCATGTTCCATCTCAAATAAGATGCAACCAATACGATCGTTTCTTGCCTCATCAACTTAAACTTTGCGGGAGTTTTGAAATATTCAGCTGCATATAAAATTTATAAGTACACAATATACATGATTCAAAAAGGTTTTTTTACTAGATCTCGTGAGTCCCCACTTTTTAAACGAGATTGATTTGTGAACAGATAGTGTTTTTAAGCATATATTTTTTCTGTGCTTTTAGGAAACAGCTGTTTATAAATCGCATATATCATGTGAAAATTACTTTGGATTCCTGGTCCCTACAATTACTACACAAATTCCATTTTTCATGAATAAAAACGTAATCAGGTTTTTTGTAAAATAATTCCCTCGCATTAAGAGTTTTGTTTGCTTGCTGTGTTTTTTCTATCTTTTATTTTTATTTGTTTATTTATGATATTCACTATTTGACGCTGTCTCATATTTTTCATTTAAGTTATCCAAGTGGAACATTTCAATCTTTTTTTTTCAAAATGTGAAAACTATATTCCTTTTTTCGGTTAATATTAACGAATACTTCGTTTAGAAGTCTAAAGCACAGTAAACATATATAGATATTTCTGCCTTTTGCACATAATTGAACAAATTGGAATTCTAAATTAATATATGTATTGAGAAAAAAAAGTATATGCTTATAATAAATAAATTAAAACTTTCTATATTATAAACGCCCATGATTCAGCGTTTTGTTTTTTTGTTTTTTATCTTTTAGTGATGATGTTTATTGGAATATGATGGTTGGCCATTTTGTTGATAAGATCCATTATATCCTGGGTTATTAAAAACTGGCGCCATATTAGGATTTTGTGGGTATTCAATCTTTTGAGAATTTGATGAAGCATTTGATAATTGGCCAGAAATATTTTGGGTGTACTGGGAGCCTGCTCCATTGTTACCAGGAACTCCATATGAACTAGGGAAATAATGAGTAGGTGAAGGCGAAAGGTGCGAAGAAGGAGAAGCAGATGATTGTGAATAAGTGTTATGACTCGCCAAATAATTTTGGTTTTGGAATGCACTATATGGAACATTTGAAGACATTTTTGGGTTCAGTGGACTAACGTAGCTATTTGAAGCTGTTGGAGAGTTCAATATTCCAGTTATGGAGCTTTGTCGTAAATCAGAAGTACCAGATCGCGATATTGCTAAAGATCCTGCAGAGCTTACAGAGCTCACAGACTTGGCAGAGGTAGCAGAAGAAGGCGAAGGAGAACTGGATGTTCCTGAATGGCTTATACCAAGAGGACAAGAGTTATACGTAGTGTGTATTGGAGGAAGCTCTCTGTTGTGTGAATGTTTGCTCTGTTGCATTAGACAATCTTGGATTGGAGGAAGAGCCAATTTTTGGTCGTGGCTATGACTGCTTTTAGAATCTTGGCTAGACAAGTACTCTGTTTGCAAATTTTCTCTTCCTCTGTGACTAGATCTATGTTGAGAATCATGTCTGCTGGTTCTATGAGCATGTTCTTTGCTGCTGCTTTCATGAAACGTAAGAGTGTTGATCGGAGGCAAAGAAACAGATGAGCTGGGTGTTTTGGATTGAGAATGATCGTTCCGATGATTCTTATGATGATGCTGGCTTTGAATCATTTGTTGCTGTTGACTAGCGGAGTACTGAACCTGCTGGTAGTTTGAATGCTCAGGTACAGGTGTCTGATACTGCTGTGGATGTCCAGAGTTTGAAAATTGTTGAGGATGTGGAACGGGATACGGGTATGCTGGCTGCGATTGAATTGGGATTTGAGCATTATAGCCATAAGGCAATCGGCTAGGACCTTGCGAAGGACCAGAATTTGCTATATGATAATTAGGTTGTTGTGCCATAGTAGAGGGAGTTACATTGGATGTACTTGTAGCTGACATGACAGCAGGATTGACACTTGAGACACTTCCAGTGGGAGTTGAGGCCCTAAATTTTGCATTGAGTCCATCTCGAAACTCGAATCGTGGTCTATATCCTTCACAAGCGCGATGTGTTTTCACACAGTTGTTACAAGAAGGTTTTGCTTCATCGCATTTAATGCGTCTTCAATCATGATTATCAGATTAGTACTTTTTTATGTAGAAATAAGTTTTTTTTGTTTTTCAAATATAAATCAAAAGTCATACCTTTTTTTACATGTGTAACAACCATCCCTGGTCCTTTTGGTTGCTCTATTTCGTTGTTTCGGTGCAGAGTTTGGTGATGTAGGAGATGGCGAGGAGGAACTCATATTTCAAAAATTGCAACGATATAGTTGGTATATAGAAATCTGGTCGAAAAAAAGTCTAGAAATTGTCTATTTATGTAATATACTTTTTTTACTTTTATGTAATCAGGCAATGAATCAAGCTTTTAGATAGTTCAGCTGTAAGAATGGTTGAATATTACTAGATTCGTAGGTGGGTTATCAGGTGTGGGTCTCTGAACAAGTGGTTGAGGTATATACCAATGTAACGGTGTTTAGTATTGTTGGATATCGAAAATTCTTTTTTGGATTCAACGCACGGACTAATATACTGCGAGTCGAAGATGTGGAAAGTTGAAAATAGGACGTTTTGAAATACAGGATTGACTGAAGCAAATCTAGTATATACGTGGTATTTCTAAAATAGTTAAGAAACCAAAGAAAAGAAATATTGCATAAAACTCTCAATGGGTAAAAGAAAGAGAGAGGGAGGGAGAGAAAGTAAGCAGCGGAAAAAAATATTTGGAGGAGGAAAAACCAAAAAACTTTGGAAATATAGTTAGATATATATATTATTTGGAGAAGGACGTACTGACACTGAAACAAACCTAGCAAGAAATTACTGATTTTTAACTAAAAGGCTTTTTCAAAAATCATGACAAAAAGAAAAAAAATCGGCTAACGAGACAATACTAACTATTAGAAATGCAAAAACTGGGGGTTAGACTGATAAAGTGTGCCTTATGTTTAATGTAGCGAGGATGTAAATGTATGCTGCCCAGTTAATAATTTGATGGATAAATGATTTTGTTCGTAGATGTACAAGCATATGTTTTAAACCAGATTGCTAGTAACAGAATTTTCCAACCAATACAAGCCAAACAAACTAACGAAAAAATAAATTGAAATTGAAACCAAAGGATTAGCTGGTAAGAAGTTTGTCAAATAAGCTGAATCCTTTGTTCTGGAAGTGTTCCTTGCCGTTCCTGAAAAGTGCCTGAATTATTGGGTTAAAGCAAGATAAATACAAGTTTGTATGTTTCATTTCTTTGTAAGCTGCTGTAATGGTAAGTTAACCAGTGTGATGATCTTTTAGGAGTTTGACAGGTGTGCATTTGGCAACAGTTGAAAACATTCGAAAACAAGTGGTTTGAAAGTTATTCACACCAATTTTTTTAAAAAATCGTAATGCATTCATGGAACAGCTATTGCAATGGCGTATTCTGTAGTTTAAGGCATTGAGAAACTAACTGGATGTGACCAAATGTTAAATAGCACTAAATAAGGAATTATTATTAAACTGTTTGCTTAGGGATATTATGTCCTTATAACCCATCCTGTGTCTTTGATGTTGAAACATGTATTATTTGTGAATATAAATGCCCAAATAGAATTATATTGCAACACGTGTGGAGTTGTTAGAGTCCCTCTTGTCCTTCATGTTTGTTTGATGTGTGCTGTTTTTTGATCAAATCATCCTGCTCTGTACTTTATATTACCTGGTTGAAATACCAATTATTATGCTCTGTGAAATGAGTAGTCAAAGCCCAGAACCTGAGAAGTCATAATAGAGGTTTATTTATTGCTGCCCTGGCTGGTCAAGAATGCTTATTTCTCAAAACCTTAACACTGCAAACGAACAAAAAAGTGCTAGTCAGTAAAAAACGGCCAAAACAAACTATATCCAATCGGTTTCCATGATTCTACCCAACTTTTTTAATTCATTTTCCTATAAAAGTTAAACTCAGAAAGAAGAAATTCATCTCATCCATCATCATTGAAGGCGTTACTATAGTTGGCCTGTATATTTTAAAACATATCTCGAAAGGCACTTTTCCCCAATACATTAGAACTTTTTTAACCAAAATAAAAAGTACCTTTTAATTTATGCGTTTAAGGGATGGAAGAATTGTTACAGCCTCACCAAAAGTCGAATTTTTTTCTCAAAAACGAAAAATAGACGGCTGGGCAGGTTACCCTGAATGTTTTTGGAAAAAGTGTACGGCTTTTAGTTACACTAATCTTTTTTTGATTTGGTTATAAATGGATGTGGCTACCTACTGACTCCATGACATTACTTGCCATAGAATGTGCTACATAATCACTAC
>JAKTYL010000149.1:0-47393 GCA_030578715.1 Magnusiomyces tetraspermus
TTTTTTTTTTTTTTTTTTTTTTTTGGGAAAAAGAGTGTATCTTGGATGTGTGGCAGTAGCAGGACGTGTATCCATTTGCCGCTACTTCAATAAGTTGCTGGTATTGCATCAAGGCTATATCCATCTCAGAGCGGTTTGATCAGTACGTGAAACAGCATTCACAGCTGGTAGCGTCGAAGCTGGGTTTGACATTATCCTTTCGATGCTCGCCTGCCCTGAGACGTGAAAGGCTGCTGCTGGCTGAAACCTTCATTCCTAGACAGAGCAACTAGTAGTTGCAACGTATGCCTTCTCGCCATAGAGCCAGGAAGTTTCAGCACTCACCACCCACCATTTTGACCTATTCTGCGGCCTGTTGCATGAAATACTGGAATATTTCTTCCCATTGAGCTTCAACTGTTGCCCATAATAGCTGGCTATATTTGAACTGTCCCGCGACTCTACATAAAAGTCTCAATCAACCTCTGTTCTGGAGGTTCTCTACGACTTTATCTCTTTAGCTCAGACCATTAGTGAACTAACAGTAGATAACTGAAGTAACTATTGCAAACTCTTATTCCTTTTTCACAACTACCCTAGTATTTTTGTTTCTTTGTTAAACGCAAACAAGGCGTATAAAATGAAAAAAACAATAACAATATATACGATAAAAAAATCAACAATAAATCATCAATAAATGATCAAATCACAACAAGTAGCATAAGCGATTCAGACTATGAATTTTTCAACTGCTGATAGTAGCGAGTGCTTTTTTTTTTTTTTTTTTTTGATTAACAATGTAGGATGAAATACAAAAGAACTCTAAGCGCCGATTGTAGATCTTGCCAGAAATACTTGTGCCTAATGAATTTTTGTATTGGTAAAAGTGGGTAAAGCCAGGTAAATTAGTAAAGCCAGTTACATTAGTAAAGCTTTGCGTGAAAATAGCTTCAGAAGACAAATAAACATCGCTTCATATTTACCTGAAATTTAATTTAATACACAAATAAAGATAAAAACCGGTATGTGTGAGGAAACAAGCAAAAGTGTAGCCAAACATGCCATCAGACACTTTTATTGTTCTTTTGTATATATGTCTATATTCACTACACATCAACAATGGCACATTTAATTACGGCAACTAGTTTATATATGTGCTTGAATCGGGAACCGGTACCACCTAGTTCTAGTCGATTGATGAGATTGATGAGCTGATTTGTACATTAGCATCGTCACACAGCTCTGAAAAAAAAAAAAATTTCATTCAAAATTTTTCACGATTCTTGAAATGGCTACAGATACGTTATACACAAACATCATACACACACACACACACACACACACACACTCTCTCTCTCTCTCTCTCGCATTTGAGAAACAAATAATAATGTTTCCTTAAACTCTGCAACGCTACACAGCGAATTATGACAGACAAAAATTGTGCGAAAATTAAAACCAACTCGTTATAATCCTTACCGTTCATGACTATTATTTACGCTAGCGCGCTGTCGTTACATGGTCTCTTGCTATTTTTTTTTTTTTTTTTTTTCCCTTGGTGTGCCATGGCTTTGTAGCATTGTGACTATTATTATTGTTAATATGTATTTAATGTACAAATAATAATTGAATTAAACTATTGTTTGCTCCACGCTCGTATTTAGACAATTAGCAAAAACAGCTGGTTGAGTCGACTCGGCCTCGTTTGCTTTTAATTTATATTTACATCGGTTTACGCTAATGCTTTTATTATTTTTGTTACTATTATTACTATTTTTTGCTTCATCTCTGTTCATGCTTACTCGAGTCTCTTTTCAGTTGGCCTGGTTCTCGACCCATTCTTGAAAAAAAAATAAAAAAAATAAAAAAATAGCAGAGTAATATAAAATTGAGAATCAAATTCAATATCAATATAAATAAATGAAATATAATCTTACTATTGGATTTTATTCTGATTTTTTCGTAAATGTTATTTGGTTTTAAATATCAAAGTGACTCGTTTAATAAAGAAAAATAAAAATAAAAATAAAAATAAAATAATAAATCCTCATTCTTTTCTATACATGTTGCTTAAATTATATTATCATTGATCTTTAATATTTCTGTGTATGCTTTTTTTTTTTTTTTTTTATCTTCCCCAGTTGTTTATTTTATTTTTTTACTCCACAGCAAGATCTCTAATTTGTTCAGAAAAGTCACCAGCACCAAGTCGTTGAGCAAGTCTCAACTTGTGGACTGCTTTTTTGTACAACTCTTCCTGCTTGTCTTCATCCTGTGTCAAGTTGGCCAACTGAATCAATGCTTCGCCAGTGTGAGCAAATCGTTCTCCGTTTTCCACAGCAGCATCCTCATCGTCTTGAGCAGTTTCTTCCTCAGGCTCAGCTTTTGTGAAATGGTCAACACTCTTTTGTACCAACGTGATGGCCTTTTTACTAGCCTTTTCAATACGAGCTTCTAACTTTTTGAGAGTCTTGGGATCAACATTGCTACCTTCGTCATCGTCGTCAGGAAGATCCGAAACACATTCTTCGAATTTTTCAACCAAAGGACTGGCAATGGTGATGTAGTAAGCCCCCAAGCCAGCGTGAGCTTTGCGTGCCAACTCTTCATTTCGGTGCTGTTCTGTAGAAACAGAAACTTTACCTTTGGTGTCCTTTTTGCTGTTACCGTTGCTAGCAGAAGAAGAAGAAGCTTCAGCTTGTTTCAAAATGTTTTCATAACGTGCAAGACCCCAGCTTAAGCATTGGTTTTTCTTTTCAATAAGCAACTTGCCAAGCTCATTATCTTCTCCTTCCTCTTCTTCCATATCAAGTTCTTGGGAGGCGCATTGGATTCCAATCCAGTTGGTGAAACCCAAAAGTGTGTTCAAGATTGAAAAGACCTGATCATTATACACGGTTGCCCAGTCTTGAGTTGATGACGCCTGCTGGCTAACTTCAGATTCAGCCTTTTCATATTCAGCCTGTGCTTTGGTAACAGGTTCAACCAATTCAGTAGGAACGGCTTCAAGAGAGGTATCGTCAGCAAGCTCGCTAACTTTGCTAACCAATGCATGCGCATGAGTAAACAAAAGAGTATAGTCATTAGGGAAACCTTCCAAACCAATTTCACAACGCTCAATAGCCGCATCAATAAAATCAATAGAGGTATCATGCTTGGATTCCACTTTTGTGGTATCTTTAGAAGAAGAAGAAGAGCCTCCCTTCTTAGCCTCCTTTTCTTCGTCTTCCTCATCACTATCTTCATCTTCCTCTTCTTGTTCTTGCTCATGAAGAATCTTAGCCATCTTCAAAAGTGCAATAGCGTAGATGGCATGAAACTTTGCAGGCAAGACTTCTGGCAACAAATCAATTGGGCTTTTATTTTCATAATCGACCTTTTCGCCATTCTTTGCCTTTTCAGCCTTTTGACTGTGCATTCTCAAAATGTTGTCACAACTATGGATAATCATGTTGCTAATCTTTTCTTGCGAAAGCTGATGTAAAGGATTACTCTTTTGATCGTTATTATCACCAGCGTCGCCGGATTGGTGGTGCTGGCCACCAAGAGTCTCGTCGTACATGGCAAACAACGATTTCAGCTCATCGTTGGGATCGATCTCTTGGTCAAATTCTAAAGCTCCAGGTGCATCAGTATGCTGAACATCGTCGGCTTCTTGGTGATGATGATGCTCATCTTCTTGCAGAGCGGGCTTGTTAGAAAGCTTTTGCTTCTTCTTGGATTGTGCAGATTTGTGAAGTCCTTGAGGTCGTTTAGCCATTTTTCTCCCTTTATTTGCTGTTATTGTTTTTGTATTAAAGAATGCTTTTTTTTTATATATCTCAAATGCTTAAATTGATAGTACAAGGGTATTCAGAATGTATCTTTGGTAACCTCAACAATTAAAATATCCCAATTAACAAAAGTTTCTATAAAAAAATAGAAAGAAGAACAAAGCTAAACACTTATGGGTTGGTTATAAAAAAAAAGAAAGAAAAAGTTTTTCCTATTTTCTTTATATCACAGTCGTAATAAAAAATCAGGTTATTTTTGAAAAATTGTCAACGGTTTATTTCAGTCTCACTTGTCTTCAATATTTTTTTTTTCGTATGATACTAGCCCATTAACCCTATTCCTAGACTATTGATGTGCACGTGAATGTCACTAGCGTTGTTAGGTTAAGGGCTGAAAACAGGAATATGAAAAACGAAAAACAGAGGTAATATATCACATGACAATGACGACATGTATGCATTTCTAATGTACTCACTACCGATCCAAGTTTGTGTGTGTTGCCCGATAACGAGACAATCCCAAAACGGGTATAGTTCCTTTAGAAGAAGTCATCGACCCGAGAATTGCACTATTTCTTGGCCAATCAGCGTCCTAAAACATCCCATTGCAAAGGGTTTCTGACAGGGTTTTGCAAAACCCTTGACCAAAACAGAGCCGTATCAAGACATTTTGGAAAGGTCTCCACGTTTTCCAAGAGTTTCCAAGAGTCTCCCAGAGTTTCACACAGTTTCTGCTAGTTTTCCAAAAAGGTTTTGACGAATTTCAAAGGTTTTGGAAAGGCAATGAGTTTCTCATTGTTTACTAAACAGATACGCCGATAAGGCCCAAAACGACGATGTGTCCACTCCGAAAATTCGTAGATTGTGCCCAGAAGAAGATTTAGGTCCACACCTAACCGTTCTCTGCGTACTCAACACTGAGCAAATCACTTTTCAGCAGCCGTTAGAAATACAATTTTACTTGATTCTGGCATTCCCTGGTGGCTATTTAAACCCAGTAAAAGAACCTTGGTTTTTTTTTTTTTTTTTTTTTTTTTTTTTTTTTTTTTTTTTTTTTTTTTTTTTTTTTTTTTTTTTTTTTTTTTTTTTTTTTTTTTTTTTTTTTGACTCTGTTTGCTTTGATTCGAATTGATTATAAATAATACCAAATACACAAATATATATATATATATATATATATATACCTTTATCAAATAGGCCATTCCACGCTTTAAAATGACTGCAACTTCTGCTGAAACCAACAAAAACATCGCCTTTACTTTTGAGTATGCTGCTTTTCTTGTTTAACCCATCAGCCATGCCTTGTTTTATTCCATCTTGACTAAAACTCTACCCTCCCGTTTTCCCTTTTCTCTCTAGCATTGATGGTGTCTTGATCCGTGGCAAGAAACCAGTTCCAGGTTCCAAACAGGCCCTTGAACTTCTCAACCAGCACCAAATCCCCTGGATCTGTCTCACCAACGGCGGTGGCCACAGTGAGCACGCAAAAGCTGCCGAGGTCTCTTCCATTCTAGGCATCCACCTCCACCCTTCTCAGATCGTGCAAGCGCACACACCCTTCAAGGCTTTGGCCAACAAGTACAAACGGGTTCTGATTGTTGGTGGCGAAGAAGATAACTGCAGACATGTTGCCGAAACAGAGTACGGATTCAAAGGCGTTGTTGTGCCTTCAGATCTGGTCAAAACCAATCCTGCCATTTCGCCGTATAAAGGCTTTGACGACGAGCTGATCCACACAATTGGAAAAGTTGGCAAGTACTATGACCCAGACAGCGAAGAGAGCCAGATCGATGCAATCCTGGTGTTTAACGATTCCCGCGACCTGATGACGGATATGCAGGTGACTTTGGACATGCTGCTGTCGGATAAGGGTAAAATTGGAACAGTGAGAGATTTGCGGGACACAACGCAGAATTTTGATATCCCAAGTGTGCCTATTTATTTTTGCTGCAATGATTATTTGTGGTCTAACGACTACCCGCTGCCTAGGCTGGGCCAAGGAGCTATTCGCGTCATGTTGGAAAAAGTGTACTCAGATCTTACACATGGAGGCAAGCTGGAGTCTACTATTATTGGAAAACCGTTTCAACCCACGTATGAATATGCTGAAAATGTGTTGCGTGAATGGAAGATTGTAAAGACTGGCGGCGACGGCGTTAGCGTTGAAGATATCGGCAGTGCAGATGCCAACGATGAAGTTAATGAAGAAAAAAAAAAAAAGAAGAGCAACGACTTGAATGTCTTTATGGTTGGAGATAACCCAGCATCTGATATTCTTGGTGCAAACAACTATGGCTGGTACAGCCTTCTTGTGCGTTCAGGATTGTTTAAAGATTCAGATTTGCCAAACATTGCTGCACAACCAAAACAAATCCTGAATAACGCTTTAGAAGCAGTAGAATTTGGATTAAGGCATTCGAATATTGTAAAAGACTAATGCCACGACGAGTGAAGTTTAAAGATAGGGGTTGAATAGATTCTACCGTGATGTCTATATATTGGTGTCATCATATAATACTATGAACGATTTATATATATATAATTCTTGCCAAGTTTTTTTTTTTTTTTTTTTTTTTTCAAGAACATGGTCTAAATTACCAACTAAGATATCATCACCAAGCTTCTTTCTATGACGATGGCACTTCTCTGCGGGCCAGCAAGTAATATTCCCGTTGGCCTTAACAGCTCTAAATTATCAAGGCTTGTTCATAGGTATCTCATAAGTATCTCAAAGCTATCTTATACACGCTTAGTGATTTCTATTGATTCTTTAACCCTTCTTCGACTTTAACAAAAAAAAAAGAAAAAAAGAGAGTATATGAATCATAGTATGTGTATAGTATTTAATCCATGTTTACCATACCAACAGACGAACAAATCTCAAATCTCCAACTTCTCATATAAACCTTCAAACATTGATAAACCTCCCAAACAAACACAAAATTCCAAACATAACCATCCAGCGCATCTCTCTACACTTGACTAACTCACGAAACAAACCAAAGAAAAACACTAGACATATATTTATATACACATTTTCCCCATCCAAAACATGTATTATGCACGTGACAGCTCATCAATGACGTCATCAAGAAGGAGTAAAGCTGGAGCACACATAAAGGGAAAAAAAAGAATGATAATAATAATAATAATAGTAATAAAGAAAAGGAAAAAGGAATATAATGGATATCAAGTAACAAGTTTCACTTTTGCTATGATTCAACTATTTTATTATTAATATTAATATTAATGTTATTTATTTATTTTTTTTTTTTTGAATTCAAACGTGTCCTAAGGATCAAAATAAGCCTTCTTCCGTGTTTTTCCAAACGTCCAAGTCGTTTCTACAAACATTTTCTATTACAGTTTACTTTTATAACGAACAATCTCAACAGTGCTCATGTAGAAAGCTTTAATATATAATATGGACAATAGATAAAAATACCCTCATGCTTTTTTCACAAAACGGTTTAAAAATTATATTATTAGATACTGGTACATAAATATACATAAAGTATTATCCAAAACTATTTGTACAAGTTTCTGGATACACACAACAACCGTACTCTCGTCATATTACAAAAACTCATACAGCCAAATTAAGTTATTAAAAATGAAAATAATAATGAAAATGTATATCACAACAAATAAAAGTGTCAAGTAAATGGAATGTATAAATATATATATAAATAATTAATAGTGCTGTGCTGGCAGTTCTCCAGCAATTGCCGACTGTTCAGTGGGGCTTGTGAGTCTCGTATGAAAAACTTGTTTAAAACGCACATCCTGCACTTTGTTAAGTCGCTCAAGTCAGTCAAGTTGGTATACTTTTAAACCTTATGAGCAACAGTCTGTTCTGATTCAAGTTTACTGGCATTTCGTCTACAAAAAAAAAAAAAAAAGAAAAAAAAAGACAAGGCTGTGTTAGTTGAATTTAATCTCTGGAAGAAACTTTATTGTTGTTCAAGGCTCTTTTCGTATTTACGTCACACGACATTGCCATAAAGATAAAAAGTAAAAAACAAAAATAACCCAAGTCGGCAAAACAAATGTAAATGTATAGTGGCGAAAAATAAAAAAAATCCTTGAGGCTGTGTGCTGATGTGCGGTATAAAATGTCCCAAACAAACAAAACAAAAATAAAAAAGGTATCAAACAAAAGCATTACAAGGGTATCCTGCTTGGGTATTGTTTTCAAGTGAAAACCGACTTAGACATGTGGCACAAGGGGTAAAAAGAAATAAACAAAAAGATGTCAAATACATACTCATAAAGCTGCTGTTTACAGTTTTGTAAATTGATGCAGTCGTGCTGTTCCAAAAGTCTGTGCTTAGAACAAAAGCGGCCGTTGCAAAACTGGCAGTCTCCAACATATCGTAGTGGTGCAGAAATACAGTTCTTAGCTGAACATCTCTTCTTGTTTCTCTTGGCCGCAGCAGGCTTGGTTATCGTAGTTGGTTGTGAGGTCAAAGAGGTTAAGCTAGTAGAAGATGATGAACGGGACGCGGAGTGTGTTTGAGATGATGCAGAGGGATTTGTAGATGATGAGCCAGACTCGGTTTTCTTTTGGTTGCCACTAGAGTAATGCAGCGTCGAGTCATTCGTTATCATGTAATCTTGCAGAGTCTTTGAATCATCTAAAGTTTTACCGGCGTAAATGATAGCTGCTGAGTCTGGATGTATCGATGGGTCCTGTTGGATCAAAAGCGATTTGATATGACCGATAGTCTTTGACGAGTCGACTTCAAGAGAAAAGGCTGAATATAGAACAAGGGTTAGTAAATAAACAAATCAAAAGCGATTAGGATCTCAAAGGTGGCAAACCAACATACCTGAACCGGAAACGGATTTGATGGAGATGGCGATTTTATTAGACATTTTATGATGATAATAAAAGGTACACAAGAGGCTATGGAAAGGTTATAAGCAAGTGGGACTGGGTTGGCGTGATAGTAGTTTGATGAAAAGGTTGAGAGTAGGAAGAAAAGAAAAAAAGGGGATTCAACGAGGTATTTATATCTGGGAGAAAGTTAGGGCTGACTAATTGCTTGCCACAGGCGTGAAATAATAGATAAGGTGGTCATGCGCTTATCAATCTAAAAAAGAAAAAAAAGAACACAGCCATTTTTTTAGTGAGAAGACGGCGATATGATTCGAATGATTTCGACAGAAAAGCATCTTAAATGGTGTAATAAGATTTTAAAGTCTGAGGGGGGGGGTAATGCATGTATTCAAGTACACATGAAAAGAGCGTTTTGAAGGGAACGGTAATCAGGCTTGTAATCACATCTTGCCATTAGTGCTTATGTGATTACAAGCCAATACATCGTCAAGCAATGAATGCTGCTTAGAGCCATAATTAAAACCCAGTTTAAGATTTGAGCTTACGATGAGTGATTAGGTAATAGTGAATAATTAATGATAAACTATTTGGTAATCACAGGCTTTCATTACACATCATTACAGACTAATTACACATCATTACCAATCATTAAAGCTTACGGGATGACTCATGAGCCACACGTCACTGTGAGTAAAAATTTTCGTGGTCTTACATACACCGAACGTTGAAACAATGAATGACGACTACCAATAGGAAAAAATAGGAAGAAACAAGAAACGAGGAAAATTTTTATCATTATTAAAAAGACAAAAAAAGAGTCCAAAACGAGTCCTTCCACCGAACCCAACACAAAAACGAGAAAAAGTACACTGTAACGAAGAATGAGTCTCGAAACAGGTCGGAAAGGAACGCCAAGTGCCTGAATTAACCGAGTTGAGGCTTTTTTTAAGAATTAAATTAAAATTATGTAGACAAGGTCAGAAAAGTCAAGTTTTCAACGGGATTTGAGCAATGCCAATTTATATAGTATTTTGAAAATATATATATATATATATATATATATATATATATATAAATTAGTAAGAAAAACGAAAACCAAGATGGAGTCAATGTGGAGACAAATTGAACATTTTGAACGATTAAAAGCAATTACGATGACAAGAAGTTGCCATCCAATCAGACGATTCGCCCAATGCAACTTGTAATACTGGGTAATACTGGAAGCAAAATCGCAATGGAGGGGACGGTGGGGGCGACTAATAAAACAGGCCATCAAGACCGCTGAAAACTTCCATATGTCGGGATGGAGAAAAAAAAAAAAGGGCTTCATACTAACAGCAACCAAAAAGAGGAGAACTAAAAAAAAAAAAAAAAACATAATACTGAAACGCATATTCGAAATGAACAAAAGTCTACCACGGACTCTTGAAAGAATGAAGACGGTTTTCCAACAGCCTCAATTCCGACCAAGGCTGCCAGGGATACAAAGGCTGCAAGAAGTGCAGGCAGGAAAGAAAGAACCTTAAGTTGGCTGTTTATCTGTAATCAATGGCCGTATCATTGGCTTATCGTCTGTTATCAACGCTACTTGGTAGTTGTATAGCTGGTACTGTATAGGGCCACGATATTCCAGGAGCAGCCCAAAGTACCCCAAAAGAACTAAAGCAAGAGTCCAACCAAAGTATGGTTGTTCACCCATGCTTGAAATCAGCCTATCATATCCTTCTTTTTTCGTTCTTTTTGGTAGTTGTACGTGTGAGCATGGATCAGTGGATTATGTCTTTTTGATCTAAAACATGAATTAAAAAAAGAAAGAAGCTTAGAAAGGATGGATGGAGATAATGAAAGGAGGATGGAGATAATGAAAGAAACATTGAGAATTAAAAGTCCTGGAAATGGCTCTGGAACAAGCCAAGGGCATTCGATTCTTGGAATCTGACTGCCTTATAACTTAAACACACTGGCTGCTTTTTTCCAGATCACCTGTCAATTCAATCCATGATACCGAATCGAGACAGTTTCGTCGAAGATGGAAAAAACAAATCAGAATTGGAAATAGAAATCTTCGTCAATCTTTCTCTATCGATTTCTCGTCATGAAGTATAAGCCTATTGAACTTGTTGATAGTTTGTATTTTTTTTTTTAACTGTACTACAATATTTTTGTTTTCAAGCTGTCGCAGCTTTTATTAATCTTGAGCCAATCCAAGCCTTGAATCGTTTTTTTTTTGTTTTTGTAGTTTATTACATGACGACATTTCTAGAAAAACAAAAAAAAGCTTAGCGGGCATAGATTAAAGCGTAGACATATTGATGATTTTTTTTAATCCCCTTACACTAATACTGCTATTCATGAATTTAACTATAATTTAAGCATTACAAAATAAATCAAGAGACTTCTCATAAAATTAAAAAAAGCCTTTGGTTTCATAAAGATAAGCAACGAATTGAAGATTCAAACAAAAAAAATCCGTTTCCAGTTCGTTTTTTCCCCAAAAGGTGAAAAATTTTAAAATGGTGTCTACCAAAAAAAACAGTCCAGTTTGGTCCAGGCTAGCGTCGCCATTTATGGCTCTTGTACCTATTTTTTTTCCTTGTATAAAAAGCCTGCCTTTCCCCCAAATTTAAACATTTATATTTGATTTCTTTATTATTATTATTGTTATTATTATTTTTATTGTTATTATTATTTTTATTGTTATTATTATTATTATTATTCAAAATTATTCATTGTCTTTTCATCCTCATCCTGATCATAAACCTCCTCTACACATCTACATCCACAAATGTCTGCTAAACCTGACTCATCAGTCGATCCTCGTAAACTCGAGGACGGCACCGTCTCCAAAGAGGCCCAGAATTGTGAGATTGGAAGCTCCGAGAGCGTTGCTTACCAGTCCGACAAAGGCCGATTCAGAAATTTTGTAGACTCTTTTAAGCCCCCAGTCATCGACGAAGCTCTTATGGCCGGTATGAATCCCGACGAGCGTCAAGCCTTCATCGAGTCCAACTCGGGTCTTAAGCGAAGTCTCAAAAAACGTCACATCCAAATGATTGCTATCGGTGGCTCCATCGGTACCGGTCTTTTCGTCGGAACTGGCAAAACCTTGTCGAATGGTGGTCCCGCTTCTATTTTGATTGGCTACGCCATTCTCGGTTCCATGCTGTTTCCTACTATTCAAGCCCTCGGTGAGCTTTCTATCGCATTCCCCGTTGGTGGATCGTTCACTGTCTACTTCTCTAGATTCCTGGGTCTTTCTGTTGGTGCGTCCCTCAGTTATGTCTACGCTCTTCTTTGGATCTGTACTCTTCCTTTAGAACTCGTCGCTGCTTCTATGACGGTTCAGTATTGGAATAACGAAATCAGTCCTGCTCTTTGGGTTGCTATTTTCTTTGTTTTTGTTGTTGGCATTAACATGTTTGGTGCAAAAGGTTACGGAGAAGCTGAGTTTTGGTTCTCTTCGTGCAAGGTCGTTGCTGTTGTTGGTTTCATCATTTTCGGCATTATTTTCAACTGCGGCGGAATTTCTGGACACCCCTACATTGGAAACCGTTTCTACCACAACCCTGGTGGTTTTAACCAAGGTTTCAAAGGTCTGTGTTCCGTCTTTGTAACTGCCGCCTTCTCGCTGACTGGTACCGAGATGGTCGGTGTTGCTTCTGCTGAAACTGAAAACCCCAGAAAGACTCTTCCCCATGCCATCAAGCAAGTCTTTTGGCGTATTGTTATTTTCTACATGACTTCTTTGACCATTGTCGGTCTTCTTGTTCCTTACAATGACCCTCGTTTGATCAACGAACACGCTTCTGCGTCTACTTCTCCTTTCGTTATTGCCATTAAGAATGCTGGTGTCCGCGGTCTTCCTTCTGTTATGAATGTCGTTATTCTTTTCGCCATTCTCTCTGTTGCAAACACCTCTATCTACGCTTCTTCTCGTATTATGTGCAACTTGTCTACTCAAGGACTCGCTCCCAAATTCATTGGCTACGTCGACCGTAACGGTCGTCCCGTTTGGAGTATGTTGATCACCATTGTTTTCGGTCTTCTCTGTTTCGTTGCCGCTTCTCCTGCTGAGGGCAAAGTTTTCGCCTGGCTCATGGCTCTTAACGGTCTTTCCTCCATTTTCACCTGGGGCGCCATCTGTCTTTGTCATATCCGCTTCCGTGCCGGTCTTAAGGCTCAAGGCAAGGGCATTGACGAGCTCAGTTACGTCGCTCCTCTCGGCGTCTGGGGTTCCTGGTACGGTTTCGTTATCAACTTTTTGATTCTCATTGCGCAGTTCTGGACCGGTCTTTGGCCTGTTGGAGGTGACGGAAAGCCCGACGTTAGCAACTTTTTCCAAGCGTATCTCTGTGCCCCTATCGCTCTTTTCTTGTTGATCGCTGTTCAAATCTGGAAGCGTCCTAAAATCCCCACCAATCAAACTGTCGATGTTGATACCGGACGTAGACAGGTTGATCCTGTTCTTCTTAAGCAGGAGCTTGAACTTGAAAAGATGGAAGAGAGATCTCTCCCATTTTTCACTAGAACTGTCAATTTCTGGTGTTAAAAAATTAGTCGAAGATTTGGCTGATGTTGTAAACGGGAAAAAAATCTTTTTCGGGGGTTTTTCGTTTTATGTTGAGTAGGGTTTATCTTGTATATTAGTTTAAAAAATTCAAAATTTGCATTTTCGTTTAAAACCTGTCGAATCAAGTGTAACCGCTTGAATAGCTGTTGTTAATATTGTCGAACCAATGGTGATTTGATCTTGCGATGGACATGATATGCTGGCTTCAATGTGTAATTTCATTTTCGTTTTCATTCCCGTCGTGAAGATGTGTTGCCTGATACGCTTTTAAAAATAGATTGCTAAAAGTTAATGTTGTAAAATTTATTCCGCAGCCCGGATTAACTCAAGTATTTATACTGCCTCCATCCCACCATCAATCAATCAATCATCTTCATCTTCCTGTTAATGTATTTGTTACTAGTTTTATAATAACACCACAAACAACTATTTTTTTTACTTTTTTTTTTCATTTTTATTCAAACAGCAAGTCGTAATATATACTACCTGGGTCACTTCCATCCGTCCACAATAAGAGCAAAAAGGGGACAAGATCCAATTAAGAGATAAAAGCGAGTGAAAGAACATATATATATAACAAGACTTTTTCTAACAGCATATTATATTGAGGATAAAGAGATGTATTTATATGTTCAACACAATCTGCACATGCCTGTTTAACGGCTGATTACAAGCGTGTACAAGTGTTTTCAAGGAGCGATTTATATTGGTTCATTTGACTATCTATGACTCGAAAAAAAGAAAAAAAAAGAAAAAAGAGATAGCTACTCACAGCTTGGCGCTTGTTGCTATCTCAAAAACTACCCGGTCCTGGACCTATCTATGACATGGTTTCATTTTTCGGGTGTTTATTTGATACTCTGATTCTTGTTCCTGCTTGCTTTCTTTTCGGCTTTTATTCGTTTTTATGTTCAGGCATCAATCCAATGCTTTAACATTGTTTTTTTCAATTCTAGTTTAAAAGCCTAATCTTTAGAACTATTTAGTTTCACCCTGTATTAGATTGTTTCCTAAAGACAACGTTGTGTTGCGTGTAAAGTTTTGACAGTAGTGAAAACCCGAGAAAAAAAGCAAAGGATAGGTGAACGCCATACGAAATAATTATTTTCTTTTGGCTGGTGTGAGTGAGTGAGTTTGAACGTTTAGGACGTTTTGATGATGCTGGCTTTTAATAGATTGCCGACGTGGTAGGCAACTGGCTATGAGATATTACTGGGTTGTACGGTACTACAGGGTTCTAATGCATTATACTCGGTTATGATGTATGACTGGCTCTTATATTCTGTTGCTGGTTATATTCTATTACTCCTTGAGGAAGGTGACCGCTGATGGGCAGACTGAAACGTTTACATCTGAACAAGGATGGCCTCTGATAGCCGCCTTTCAAAGACCGAGTTTTTGATGGACAATTTGATAGATATGTGGTTTATAACGGTGGCTCTGAACGATGTGATGCTTTTTTTTATAGACAAAAGTGATGACAGGTAGGCATCCCCTTGAACACACGTTTACTACTTTTTGGACAAAAGGTATGTTGATAATCTGCAAGGATGAAGCAACGCCTGATATCAAATAATCATTTCAAAACGAATTACACACAAAAAAAAACCCAAAGAACCAAAAACGTACGGAATTACATGTTAGCAAAAAGTCTGTTCCAATCAAGGTTGTTTTGAAAAAAAAAAAACATAGTGAACGACAGGTGCTTCGCCGAACCATCTTTTTTTCCGTGTTATTTTTATCTAGGTATTTAGACCAACCGCAGCTGTCTACACCTTTACAAACGATTGTTCCGCGGATAACCGACAACGGTCTGGCGGCATAACGAGAAAAACAAAAAAAAGAAATAAAGCAAGGGTAGTAGAGAAAACGGTATTTAAACAGAGAGCAAAAAAGTAGGATAATTTGGGAATAAGCAAACGAAAAACTGCACGAAAAATCAAAAACCAAAATGTGAATAGCGAATAATAAGTGAATGATGTAGAATAGAAGATGATCTAAGCAAGCACTTATGGTTTGTGTTTCGCATAACGGGACGCTAGTCTTTAAAAACGAGGATCTGCAATACGTATCGGAAAAACTTGTTCGTGTAGACGATATATTATTCAAATGTACTTATATCTATTAGTGTTTTCAGAGGTTATGTTAGGCTCGTGAAAATTTCTGCTTTTATTGAGTTTTTCTACAAGCCAATTACAAAATCCATATCAAGACTTGTGCGTTCTGTATACTTTGAAAAAACATGTGTGTGTATATAAACCAGTTAGTTGAATCAGTAATTTTCACTCTCAACACTCACTAAAAAACTTGACTCAATTTGATTCCAGCCTCAGCTCCAACTCAGTTTATATTGTATCAATTCAATTTGGTCCAAGCTCCAGCTTTAGATTTGGATTTGGCCCCAATTCCATTTCAGCACCGGCCCCAGGTTTAGCTCTAAACTTAACCCCAGTTCAGTTCAACTCAATTTCAGCTTTTAGCCCCAGCCCCAGAGCCAACAGCTCCGTCAAAAAAAAAAACAAATTCAAATTATAAACCATAAATCTAGACATTTTTTTTTTTAACTCTCACTGACTTAAATTGTTGTCCTGTAGCCAGCTTTTGCTTTTTGCTTTGTTTTTCTGATTTTCAAGTTTTTACTTTTACCATTTCGTATCTATTTTTTTTGAGTCCATGGAGTGAATATAAATTGGTTTGCTTTTTGTACCGTATCTTGAACAGCGTTATCAATGTATTTTTCTGAATAGTATTAATGATGTTGACAATGATTTATGACGGTGTTGAAGTTAATCTTTTTTTTTTTTCCTTCT
Organism: Magnusiomyces tetraspermus; assembly: GCA_030578715.1. Taxonomy (NCBI): domain Eukaryota; kingdom Fungi; phylum Ascomycota; class Dipodascomycetes; order Dipodascales; family Dipodascaceae; genus Magnusiomyces; species Magnusiomyces tetraspermus. Next base: position 15,973 of record JAKTYL010000149.1, read on the forward strand.
TATATTTACTGTTTAACTGTGCCAAAAAAAAACCATAATCGTGGCCGGACTTTATTTTCAAGCCTTGAATGGCATTTAAACTCAATTTCAAGAAAGAAAAAATAAAAATAAAAAAGCCACCTCGAATCGTTTAACGCTCAACATGATTTTAACGGAGTAAGTCATAAAAGTAAAAGCAAAAGCAACAAAAAACTCCATAGCATATTATCAAATGTTAAAAATTAGGTTATATTTGAGCAGGTGTTTGAAGAACAAGACTGTCCGTGTATGGTGATAAAGACAAAGTTGTTTACGGCGTTGATTTGGTTAAATCCAAGAAAAACAAAATTATAAACGTACTGTCTAATGACTGTCGTTTGATTTGAGATTACTTAAGATATATTACGAATAGTTGATTAAACTATACACCTTGTAATTATATACAATTCTCCTGTTTTTCACAACACTTTTAAATTCATCTGAACATGGCAGTTAAGTGCAAAAGTACTCCTAGCCTTACTAACAAACATCCTAGCAATCATCAAATGAGAGCAGCGATTTTGTAAAACAAAATGCGTTTCTTTATTCTATGAATTAAACCTCTGAGGATTTTAGATATTTATACAAAAGGCCATGATACTCCAAATCAATATATTTGTAAATGACAATATAAATTATATTAGCTTATCTAATTACATGTGTTGTTGGCTTTTTCATGCTGGTAATACACGTAATTTAACATTAATTCCCAAAAACCCCAGTTTGAGCCTGACCAAGATATTAGTTGTAAGACTCAATTTAAATGTTGAAATCATTCAGGATTTATCTCGAAGCCAAATATAATTAGGGTTTCATTATACAGCTTTTTAGGGCAAATTAAATACAGCACGTGATTGTAATTACATGTAATGTCATAACCTATATTCGACCACATACGGCTGCATTACATACATTGACCAATATTTTTTTTTTTTTTTGAGTAATGAAACTATAGGAAGAGAAAAAAAAAATTAATGATAATACTAAAATTTTTTTTCTTCAGAACCAACGAACGAAATATAAAAAAATTATAGATTAAAATCAAGAGTTAATCCAGCGCACGACGCATGCTCTTGAAATACAACAAGAATCAAATTCAAACAAAGATAATTCGACATTGATTTCTTGCTTGATTTTTGACGAAAAGAAATTTTCACAAATATAAAAATAAATAAGAAAGAAAAAGGAATCAGCAAAAGAGAGAAACAAGAAAACAGCTTTTGTTTGGGTTCAGACTTTAATAGATTGGTTATAACAGTCTAAAAAGTAAAAACAAAAAAAACATCAGAAACAACACAAGACAAACAATAAGATAATTTGTTGTTGTTTTTTGATTGAACTACTTTTTGAATATAAGTTTATATTTCACGGATTAATTGAAAAAATAAGCAATGGTTAAACGAAGAAGAGAATCAGCAGGCGCAGCAGCGGCTACTCACAAACTAAAGACTGCTCGTCGTGACGGTGACGATAATAGTGTCGAATCTGGAAAAAAGGCTGCATGGAAGAAACATCGCGAGGTCGAGGATGATGATGATGAACTTGATAGCGAATCTTTAGACAATTCTGATGAGGATGACGATTCTGAAAACGAGTTTGGATCAGATTCTAATGATGATGAAATGGAAGAAGAAGAAGAAGAAGACCAACAGGAAGAAGAAGAAGAAGGCCAACAGGAAGAAGATGGTGAAGAGACAAGCACCAAGAAATACGTCAACAAAAATATTTCTGCTCAAGAAGTTCAAGCAGCTCGAGAAGCCCCCGAATTGTTCAAGTCCAGTTTGTTCAAGCTCAAGATCGACGAAGTCATGAAAAACGTCAAAATCAGCGAAAAGTCGTCCAAGAAGATGGATAAGATTCTTTTTAAACTTCACTCGTTAATTGAGGCCATTCCTTCAACAAAACAGCTTTCGCTTGACGAAGCCGAATCAGTCATCAAAAAGGTCAACTCCAAGATTGCAATTCCCTTTTCGGATCCAAAGCCCGGAAAAGATATCAAATACTCGTTTCAATACCTTCCTCCCAAAGTCAACGTTGTCGGCAGTTTTTCGCTCAAAACCCATATTAAGCAGCCTGATGGAAACGGAATCGATATGGTTGTTGTTATGCCCAAAGACTTGATCCAGCCAAAGGACTTTTTAAACTACAGATATTTGCATAAGCGTGCTTTCTATATTGCTTACCTCGTTTCACAGCTCCAGGCTTTGTCAATCAAAGAAGAGCTTCCTTTCGTTTTCAGCTACAAGTTTTTCAACGACGATCCACTCAAGCCAATCATCTGCGTCTCATCTGCACCTGGAAAGTCCGACTTTCACTTTGCCAGCAGCAAATTCACTCTTCAGATCCTTGTCGCACTGCCCGAAGGCGTATTTGACTACAAAAAGCTTGGTGCTGACAAAAACTCGGTTCGTATTCAGAAATCTCCAAACGCTGACGCTGACTCTGTTGTTGCTCCTGCCACGCCTTTATACAACCATGCCATTTTGACAGACGCAACATACTTGCCATATAACGAGTTTCTTCATCGTTCTGCTGCTGACTGCGAAGCATTTAAAGATGCATGCTTGCTCGGCAAACTATGGCTTTACCAGCGTGGATTTTCCAGCCCAGCATCTTCTGGCGGTTTTGGCCACTTTGAGTGGGCAATGACTGCTGCCGTTCTTCTCAACGGTGCAAGATCAGATACCCATACCTTGATGAAGGGCTACAGTAGTTACCAGATTTTCAAAGGCATTCTCCAGTTCTTTGCTACAGTAGACCTCATTGAAAACGAAGTAACATTTTCGGTTTCTGAAGGCCACCACTCGAAATTCCAAAAGCATCACACTGACGGGCCTACTATCACTGACAGAGACTACTCGTTAAACATTCTTGCAAACATGACTAAATCCAACTACACCATGCTTCGTCATGAGGCTGCTGTCACCTGCGACATGCTTTCTGACAATACCAAAGACCGTTTTGATTTCATTTTCCTCAAAAAGACTTTTGTGCCTGAGCTTCGTTACGACACTTACTTTACTGTTGAGCTTCCCATTCCTAGTGACGATCTTTCCTACACACCTTTGGAAAAGATTAGATACCCTTCTTACAAGCGCTACTTTACAGAAAAGCTTTTCAACATTCTTAACCGCGGCTACACTAATCGTGTTGTTATTACACACTTGGTTTGCAAGGAAACGCCGTCTTGGGGCCTAGAACGTCGCAGAATGCATGAAGTCAAGAGCGGCGACACTGTTACTATTGGTTTGATTTTGAACGACCAAGAGTGTGAGAACCCCATCACTTATGCTCCTAGTCCTCAGCCTGGCGACGACGAAAAGGCAACCAAGGCCATTAACGCGCGGTTCGACAAGTTCTGGGGCGCCAAGTCTGAAATTCGCCAATTTGCTGGTGGAGATTTGAAGTTTGTTGTCAGTTGGGAAGCCAATCCACACAAGTTCATTGTTTCCAGCATTACGGAATACCTTTTGGAAGAGTACTTTGGTTCGTCTACTGCCTCGAGTCTTAAAGCTTGCAACCAAAAGCTTTTGGACATGATTCATGTTCCCGATATCCCCAACGCCAACAAGTTGCCAGTCAACGGTGTTCAATTGTTTAGCAAAAAGCACGATTCTTTCCTTGCTCTTGCAAACATTCTCATGTCCTCAGAATCCGGTGTTAACATGCGTATTTCGCGAGTTACTCCTATCTCTTCGTCTCTCCGTAACGCATCTATTGCTGCGCCTGCGCCTTTCGACATTACATCTGACGACAGCGTCGGCTGGGGTCTGATTGAGTTTGAGACCTCACAAAAGTGGCCAGAAACAGTTTTCGCGATTGAGCAAACCAAGACTGCGTTTTTGTTGGCGATTGCAGAGAAGCTTGCAGACATGGGTGTTTACAAGGCATCCGTTGGAACCGAGAAGGGTGTTATCATTCCTACCGACAAGATCCGCTTTTTGCAGGTGCAGTGTCCGGAAGGCTACATTTTCAGATTCAGAATCAAAACAGAGGTTGACGAGTACTTGTACGAAGAATGGGACAAGAGAACAAAGACGACGTCTTACTTGGCCAAGTACAAGCAGAAGTATACTGGAGCACAGACACATACCATGCGAATCCAAACTCTTTCTCGCAGATTCCCATTTTATTCTGCTGCTGTCCGGCTATTAAAGTCATGGTTCAACAGACACATGCTTACCAGTCATATCAGAGAAGAGTTGATTGAGCTGATTGCGCTCAAGCCATTTGTTGATTCTGCACCATACATTCCTCCCAGCTCACCAGTGTCTGCCTTTTTCAGGTCCCTTGAGTTCCTTGCTTCTTGGAACTGGAAAGAAGAGCCTTTGGTTTTGGACGTTTTCAAAACGGCCAGCAAAGACAGTGACGACGACAGTGCAACATTCAACAAGATTTCTGCAATTGAAGGCGTGCGTATGGACATGGCCAAAGATTTGCAGCTCAAGGCTGCGTTCCAACATATCCGCAAGTCTGATCCTGGTCTTGTGCACTGCACCATGTTTATTGGAACTCGCGATGATAACACTGGCATTCTGTGGTCACAGCAAACGCCACCATCACAAGTTGGCATTGTGGCAGCATCAAGAATGACGGCTCTTGCTCGGGCTGCTCATGGCGTGCTGATGAGCCCTCGTCACGGCGACGGTGCCAAGATTGCGCAAATTTTGTTTGAGCCTTCGTTGGGCGATTTCGACATTGTGTTGAACGTTTGTGGTGAAGAAAAGCTTGGTGGAGGCGGCGACAAGAGCCAAAAGAAGAAAAAGTCGTCCAGCTCGGCTTACCGAAACTTGCGACTGGTCACTTCGTTCCCCAAAGACCAAGAGCTTGCGTCTAGACTGAACAGGCCAGTTGAGTTGTTTTACAATGATCTTGTTGAAAAGTATAAAGACTCTGTTATATTTTTCCATGGAACTTTAGACAACAGTGATGTGCCAGGCGTTATTGCTGGTGTTTGGAACCAAGGTGTTGCTGAGCCCACGCCGTTCAAAGTCAGTCTTGGGTACTCTACTATTCCAGTAGCTGTGAACGGTGGTGGTGCTGGTGGTAACAAGAATGGAAAGAAGGGGCAAAAGAATGGTAAAGGGCAAGCTGGAAGTAATTTGGTTGTTCTCAACAAGCAGGCAGTTGTTGAAGAGATTAAGCAGATGGGTGGACCCTTGATTGAACATGTTGATTTGAGACAGTAAGCATATTGTGAGGTATAGGAGTATATATGTATATATATATATATATATAGAATAATTTTGGGGTTTTATTTTTGTAGATGGAAAAAAAATAATGATAAATAAATAAAAATACAAATTGATAGATGTTTGATTAAATGATTTAAAGGGGGAAGAACTTGTTTACTGGAAGACATACAAAGGTGAATGATAATTTTTACTTATTGAGAAGATTTAGAGGCTTTGGGATGTTATGAAAGGGAGTTCAAGTTGGAGAAAAATGCCATTTGCATTGTTGATCCGAAACTAGATAACCCATGTCTCATTGAATTGGATGTTTTTCCGGAAAAAAAAAAAAAATTATTTCTTTCTTTATAATCTCAATACTCAATATATACATTTCATCCCCTATTCGCGTATATTCACTATTAGTTGCAACTTTTTCCTTTCCTATTTGGGTCAAGAGAAAACTAGTTTTTTCAAGGCCAGAACCAGGGAATCTTTGTGATGAAAACTCCATTCTCCATATAGCTAATGCGAACCAGGATTTTGAGGTATATTTGAGCACGCCAAAGTACCAAAAAAACGTCACTTATCATTGTTGACTCGTTTTTTTTGGCTGTGAGCTGCTCATAAACAGACTTTTTTTTTTTTTTTTTTTTTTTTTTTTTTTTTTTTTTTTTGTTAGCACACCACCAAAACAAGACAAACATCAATATGTCACGTGACTTCCATTGAGCAGACTTTTTTCATCTGAGCCCAGGAATCGTTTTGTAGCGTCCAAAGCGGTCTTTTCAGCGTTTTCAGAGGTTTTTAAATTATAAAATTTAAGTTTTTTTTAGTTCAACGTAACGGTCTTGTGAGCGAGGTTTATATATATATGTGCATGGGAACTACGCGTAAATATATATATACACGTTGTGTTGTATACTGCTTATGGCCAATGCCCCTCCTCCAAAGGCGCAATATAAACACCAAGCAAGGCCAGCCATCACTTTGTCATGCTGAACGGGTGAGAAAAGAGGAGTCCAAGCAGCGTGGGGAGGCCGGTTCAGATGTAGCCAAGGGGTTTTTGGCAGGTTTCTTATCTTAATAAATTAGGTAATAAAAAAAAAAAATAAAAAAAATAAAAAAAATAAAAAAAAAAGGAGTATACGTTTCTTGGGTCAAGACCTTTTGTACCCTTAACAGGGATCAATAAGTATATATGTATATATATATATACTCATTGATCTACCTTATTTTCTACAGCCTTTTTATTTATTTAATTTTTTTTTTTTTTTTTTTTTTTTTTTTTTTTTTTTTTTTTTTTTTTTTTTTTTTTTTTTTTTTTTTTTTTTTTTTTTTTTTTTCAGCTTTTCCATCCTTCAACCATCTTACCATCTACAACAAGACAGTTTATAAGACCCTCATCAATGACTCCTCTACGAGCCCTTTTAGAACGAATATACTTACTAGTACTAGTCGGTCTGGAAGTATGCGTGTTTAAGGATACATACTACTTGTCCACATCCATTTTTTTCCACGGCGATGTTCGATTCTTACCAGGCCCATTGCCTCCGTCATTCGAACTGCTCTACCTTGAGATATGTGCAATGATCATGCTTGCGTGGTTCAATCTATGGTTCGGCATTAATACTGTTCAGCTCTTTTACTGCCATTGCTTCGGCGGCCTTCAAGAAAAACCAGAACTGCAGGACGATATGGACGGCAATAGAAGCATTAGTACCAGCAATGACCTTAAAAGCAGCGCCAAAACGAAAATCAGCGTCTTGGACGACTTGGAAAACAACATGGTCGATGTCAAGTGTCCAGGAGCCCGGCTGAACTGGACGCAGGATTGGACCCACAGCAGTGGTGGTGGTGGTGCTAGCAGGACTCGCAAGTCGGCGGTGTCGACGGTGCCGCCGTTGGTGCTGATGCGTGTATTTGCAACAGTTGGTCTTTACATGCTGCTTGTGCTGTTTTACTCGAAAAGTATTGTCAACGAAAGCTGGGCAGGGCTGGTCTTGGTTCACGGACCCGCGCTGACAAACTTTATTGTCTGTTCGGCGGTGATTACTGGGATGTGATGTAATCATTGGTAATCATGGCCTTGGAGTCGGTTGTGTGCCATTGTCAACTTTCAACTCAAAACCTTGATTTGTTTTTTAACAGCGTTTGCTACGATTTATTCAAACTGGGATGGGGCTCTGGAACAAAAATATGAAGAAAAAAAAAAAGCATAAGTAGCAGCCCATTTCCTCGAAAAAAAAAAAAAATTCGAAATGAATTAAAAAATAAAAAAGAGAGCTTTTCTATTCTTTTTTTTTTTTTTTTTTTTTTTTTCTCATCTATTTCCCTGCTTTTTTTCTTTGTTTCCAGAATGCCTTCAAAATACCTGGTGAATAACCGGTTCAACTCATAATGATAATAATAATAATACCCTTTAATGTAACTCATGAAGCTTATATTTCTACGATTTCACTTTCTACAATGACCTCTTTAATGTTTAAATAGTGTTTATAACTTCCTATATTGTTAATTTTTATTTTTTCATACAAATATTTTGACCTGGGGCACATGGACAAGAATAAAATGGCCTGAGAAGATGGCAAGAAACCGCCAATTGACTTTTTTTTTTTTTTTATACGAGTAATGGGTATGTTTTTGTTTTTATTCTTGGACTCGTGTGCACGCGACATTCACATGAACAATGCCTTTGTTTTTCTCGAGAGAACCTTTTTTGTTCCAAAGCACACACACACACACACACGAGCAACCCAAATCAGGAAATGACACGAGTGGACATGAACTGACTGGTTGATTTTATTTGGCTTTTTTTTTTTTTTTTTCAAATTGATTGGATTGTGTGTAGTTGGAATAGAATGTACACTCTTTGATGCTTCGGAAGACACACACACACGAAAAAAATAAATGTTTGTACTGTTGCTATTGCTGCTTTGATTGAACAAAAAATAGCATTGGTGGATGTCCATGAGTCAGCCTTGACACTAATATTATCTAATCATTAGCAGATTCAAGATTGTGCATCTGTTGGTCTTTTCTTTTTTTTTTTTTTTTTTTTTTTAATACCCTTTGGATTTTTAGTTTTCTTTCAATCAAAAAACTTTTTTTAGTTCTTGCTTGTTTCTAATCTTTTTTTTTTTACCTTTTATATTCTCGTTTTTTTCAAAATGTCTATTCTTTAACACAGAATTCATCTCGTTTTCTTTCTTTTTCACTTCTTTTTTAAAAAAAAATTAATCTTCAGTTTGGTCTGTTGACAGAATTTTTCGAGAGGGAAAAAAAAAAAGCAGCCAAAATTTTTTTATCCTAGAGTTGTGAAAACGCTCTTTTTGTTCACTACTTGTATCCACCTTTAAAAACAATCTTTTTTGTTTTAATTGTTTTCAGTTCATTTGTTGATCAAAACAAGATATTTCATTGTTTCTCGTACTAAAAATTGTCATCAATATCTCAATTTGTTGAGTTTTTGCGTTTTTTTTTTTTTTGTTTGTTTGTTTTTTTTTTCAATACCAGTCATTATACCTCTTTCTTGAAATCCATTCATGTCTGAGTTTTCTATCAATCTCATTTCGAATCCTATAAACTCTTACCCCAAAAGCGCCTATATGAAAGCAATGAATTCCTCCCCGTCTTCCAGCACGCCTGCTCAACACGCCCAAGCATCCGGCTCGCCTCAACACAAATATTCAGCAGCCCCAATATTTCCTGTTGCCAAGTCTGTTTCCACGGATCACGATCCTGACCATCGCTCTTACACACGACACACTGAATCCTCGGAATCTGCTCGACCAGGCCTTTCTAATCCTTTGGTGAAATCAAAAGTCTCAGGGACACTTTCGGAAATGGCATCGTTTCTCTCTGCTTCTTCTTCCCTTTCCGGCTCAACGCAGCACCCCTGCGGAGAAGATGACGATGATGATGATAATGACAATGATGATAACGGAGGAAACGATAGTATTAGTATAAACTCAGAGGATCCCAATCAACACAATTTAATACACGGATCTCAATCGTCTTCTCCTTCTATTTCACAGTTTTCTGAAAAATCCTCGCAATCTGGTTTTGTCACAAGCTCAGGTGTTCCTGCCGCAACCTTAAACAACCTTTCAACAGAAACCATTTCTACAATGTCTGGGGACAGCCGGACAGCCTCTCTTAAGCATTCACACATTGTTCCTCCTACCAGTATCAACACTATAAATAACAATCGCACAAGTTCTCCGATTGTCAGCCCCGTTCTGCAGGCCCAAAGTAGGGAGCACATGACTACTCATCAAGTAGTTCAGCATCATGCCCAACAACAGCATAGCCGTCCTGCAAATTACACTTCATCCTCCTCTGCTACTGCTAGTGGCAGTGCTGGAAGTGCTGGCAGTATCTTCCGCAGCCAAAGCGCTGACCCTTATGCGTTTCTTTCGCGCCCTCGCTCTTCCGCAAGCAACATGAGTTCAGGCACCACCGTTTCCTCTACGAAGCGGCTGCGGTTCAAACACTACCATAAGCCCAAGGTCACTGACTCACCGCGCTTGGTCTTTTTGTGCCAGCAGTTTATCAACACTGGCGACGCAGATAGCCTTGCCGTGATTGCACGCCGCCGCGGGCTGCCGCCGAAAGTGAGGCATTTGGCCTGGCCTTTGTTGCTCGCAAGCCACCCATATGTACTAAAACCTAATTTGTGCGTTGATTCAATGTCGCCGCCTACGGGAAAGGATGTTATTCCGACAAAGCGAATTACCAACGAAATCCTGAGATACCAAAAGAAGAGGAATCAGCAAAAGCAGGCTGTTGCTGGCACGCGGAGTACGTTGATTTCGTCGAGCAATCCTAGCAGTGCTACGAATACTACAGTCACTAGTTTACACGGAACTGACTCGCATCAACAGCAAGCGGGTAATGCTAACCAAGACGAAATTGAAGCATTACGTTGCACTGTAATCCAAGAAGCTGTTGAAAACTTTTTGACCAAGTGGGGGCACATCATTCCATATGACCCTGGAATGGTATATGTGGGCTTTGCACTTTCAGAATGGATCGAGCTGGTGCCTACCAATTCCTCTTGTTCCTTCTCATCGCCGTTTTCACCGGCATCAGCAGAGCACGTGGGTAGCTCTGCTTATCCATCGGCAATGGCGTACCTGGCTCATAGTTTTGCTCATTTGAGCTACCAGTCCAGTATTTCGACACGTACTTCTACAGTGAGCGAACGTTTTGAGTCAAGGCCATCGTCGCCTGCTTTACAAGCTGTTTCTGCAAGTGCTCAACGGCCTCATAGCCCCAACCAGTCATCAGAACACATTGAGCCTGGTCAACAGTTTTCGTTGAAAACGTTGGAAGCTCCTTCGTATACATTCTCTCAAGTTTTTTATAACTTTATGATGATTGTGTGTCATTCTCCTGAAGATATTGAAGGCGAAGAGGCGCAGGAGAGGGGTTCTCATGGAGGATCTCATGGAGGATCTCACGGAGGATCTAGTACTAGCAAGCCTAGCAGTATTAAAAGTGGTGGCCAATCCAACTCTGGCAAATCCACAACTACGGACCGAATCTCCTTTTTCCTTTCGGCTTTCCGCCGGCTGTTACCCGAACTGGCTGACCATTTTGACGAAGAAGATGTGTTGTCTGGCATTGGCGGCGACGAATGGGTGCTGTACTGGATCAAGTGGCTTGGCGCCAAAGTGTGGGACAAGAGGGACCGCGCACGGATTTGGGATATGCATTTGGGATGGAGGCCGAATGGCATGAAGCTGGAAGATGACGAGATGTTTATGAAGAAGGTGATGAAGGCGTGTCAATTGGGAGGAGTTGGAGGTCCTGAAGTTGCGAGCGTGAACCAGAGCAATTTGGGTGCGAGTGCTTGTACTAGTCCTGTTGCTGCTGAGCCCGTTCAGTTATCTGACTGCTCGGCAGGAATGAGCAGTTCAAGCACCAGTCCTCCATCCTCTGTTGCATCTTTTTCGTCTTTTACTAGCAATTCAGGGACAGGTTCCAATGGTGCCTTTTCAGAATCTCAAGGTTGTGAAAATGGCACTGGCGGGACTAATAATACCAATAGTAGCGAATTTGTTGTTAAAACCCCAACCAACCAAAACTTTACATTTACGTGGGCACAGCTGGAAAATGAAATTGGGCCTGATCCATTTTGGACTGCTGGGTCTGTTTTGGTTGGTAGAGAGGGGGAGAGGGAGAGTGAAAGGGAAAAGGCAAAGAGAGACTCGTCTTGTTCTAGTTTGGGAAATGGAGTTGATGAAGATGGAGATAAAGAGGACAACACTGTTGTCAATAATTTCAAAAAAGAGCAACCCACAGTGCGACCATTTTCTACAATTTCATCATCGTCCACCTCTTCTTTATCATCTTCATTCTCCTCCTCCTCCTCTTCGTTGTCTTGTCGTGCCAAATGTATGGACCCACTTACGGAACACTTGTTTGTATGCCTTGCGCTTCTGAAATCCAAGACGTCGACGCTTCTTGAGCTAGACCAATCCGAGATCCGTGGTCTGTTGGGCAAACTGTACCGGTCTAAGGATGTGGAAAGCTTAGTTTCGGAGGCTTGTGAGATGTGGAGAACGTGGGACCATGAAGAAGAGAGCGACGAAGGGGATGAATAAAATAGTAATTATAGAATGTTAATGTTTAATGAAAAATTCCTTTTTGTCAATCACTTTTAATTATTTATATATATATCTAATCATTTCCTTGACCCAAGAGCACTGCAAAGCACAGGTACCAGCAAGCTGCCACTGCCATGGCCAAAGCACACCCCAAAACGCCAGCGTTTTTTCTGTCGGCTGGGCTGAGGTAGAGATGGTCATCCCTGATGGGTGCGATGCAGGCGAATGAGCACACGATGGTTAGTGGCACAATGGTGGATTCCTTGGAGAGGCTAGTGGTGGAGGTGATGGAGAGGTAGGCGATGAATGCTGCAAAGCCTGCAGTGTAGAGCTTCAAAAATGAGAGGCTATTATTTTGGGATTGGATACTGGTTGGAGATGTTTTTGGCAAAGTTGAGTTCATTTTGAATTTAAAAAAAAAAAATAAAATAAATAAAATAAATAAATAAATAAATAAAAACAAGAGATAGACTAATATTTATATACTGAAAAAAAAAAAAAAAAAAAATATGCCGTATTAATGTCCAAAACCACCCATGTTTCCATCTTCAACTCTTTCATTTCTCGTTTCAGCCATCAGCCCAAGTACCGGAGAATCGCGTAAAAGCCCAGAAACAAAACAAGGACGCCCAGATAGAAAATGCGCTTGTCCTGGGCCGCGCGCTGCTCGACGGCTGCGATTGTGCTGGCCGAGATCCCCAGCGTGTTGGCCACGCCGTAGATGCGCCGGCGGGTCGCAGTCAGAGTGGCGCGCTGGTCGGCAAGGCTCTGCAGCACCAGTCTTCCGCGCTCCAAGAACTCGTCGATCTGCGAGTCTGCGCGCGACAACATGTCCTGTTCCTTCTGGTGGTGGGCAAACGGGTCGTTGTTGTCGGCGAACGGGCCAGGGGACCGGTATGGGTTTTCGGAGCTTGCGCCAAAGTCGGGTCTATTCCGGCGGTTGACCATGTGTTCGTTTGCCCCTGTCCGGCCCTGGAACAGTTCAGCTGCTGCTGCAGCTGCGCGTTTCTGCTGCAAGTCGCCAAACGTGTCGCGGGCCTGTTTGAGCTGTGCCCGGAACCCGTCGATGCGGGCCTGTGCCAGGGCCTTTTTGTCTGCGACCAGCTCGTGGTTAGCTGCGTCCTGGTACTGGTCGAGGGTGCGGGAAAAGGCGGCCATTGCTGCGGAGAGCTGGCCCAGCAGCGCGGGTGCGGCGGGTGCTTCTTCGAGGGCGGTCAAGTCGCGGGAAATGGACTGTGCCTGTTTGACGGCGTGGTTGTGGAGGGTGTTCTGAGAAGAAGGGGGAGGGTTTTAGGTCAGTTGGGATTCAAGATTGGTTGTAGTTGGAGGTTGGAAATAAGTCATGTATAAATACCATTGAGGGGGGTTGGGTTGGGAAGGGGTGTGGGAGTGTGTGTGGGAGTGAGTGTAGGTTTGGTGTGTGTGTGTGAGTTGGTATGGGTTGGAAATGAAAAAAGTGTAGTTGACTAGTGTCATGTGAGTGTGTGTACCACCAGTCTTTGCCATTCAACCCCAGTTCCCTCTTCCCACTCTTTCTCAACCAAGCCATACCAACCCAACCCATACCAAACCCAACACACACCAACCCACACCCCCCCCCCTTCCATGATCGCCCCAGACAATATCGACACTCTCGTCGCATCCTCGTCCGGCAAGACCCAACTGGCCTACATCAAAACCCTCCGGAACGCCATTGTCGGACACGACGACGAGAAACTACGATTCCTCAAGACCCGCGTCGTCCCGGCCCTGCTAGCAGTGCTCGAGGACGGCCCCGACGAAAACAGAGCAGAGGCTGCAGTCACCATCGCCAGCTTCGCGTCCGCTCCCCAGGCTTCGGTCTCGCTCCTCGCAAAGTACCCGATCGTCCCGGCCCTCACAAAACTCGTCGCGCCATCAACCCCCGGCGCCATCCTCGCACCCATCCTCCGGTCCCTGACCTCCATTCTCTCGACCCGGCCAACCTCCTTCTTCCTGACCCGGGCTCTGGCAAAGTCGCTGTCCCGCTTCCTCCTCACGCCCACCACGCCCGCAGCCGTCATCGACCTCTGCTGCGTGCTGATCCCGCTCACAAACACCTCCCGCGTGCCCTCGCCCTGCCTCACCCCGCTCACCCACTCGCTCGTCCTGCGCATTTACTCCCTGGCCCACACCGACGTGGCCCTCGTCGCCATTCCCCTCGAGTCGGCACTCTTTGCACTCGCCCACGTCCTGGAAGAAGACTACGCCCGGTTCATGATCGACAACACCGCCGTCCCGCCCTCCTTGCCCCGCCAGCCCCGCCTGCCCACAAACACCGCCGGGTTCGTGCTGCTGCCCCCAGACCTCCTGCCCGCCATCCAGAAACTCGTGCGCAGCCCCTGCTCCGGCGTCAGCATTGCCGCAATCGCCGCGCTCACCAAGATCCAGTACTACTGCACGCCCAGCAACATTGAAGGCATCGACCTCAAAAAACAGCTGTCGCAACCCCTGCTCCCGGCGCTGATCCCGCACATTGTCCAAAGCCAGAAAAGCCTGCTCGACAACCGCGTGTTTCGCACCCTCGCCGTGCTGTGCCGCGACGACCACGACATCTCCAAGCTGGCCGCCGAGGCCGGCGTCATCTCCAGCCTGGCCGCCATCGTCAAGAACGCCGACACCGAGGAGTGGTCCGACAGCGAGCTGGTCGCCGAGTGCCTGCTGGCTCTGGCCGCGCTCTCGCTGCACGACAACAAGCTGCGCGACGACGTCATTGCGACCGGCATCCTGGCGCCAATCGTGCAGATGCTGCTGGCCAAGCCGCAGAACCCGATCAGCGTCGCGGCGTTCGGGCTGCGCAAAATCAAGGTCGCCGCGTGCCATGTGATCCGGGCCCTGGCAAGAAGCATCTCGCTGCTGCGCACCACGCTGACAACGGTCGACATTGTCGACGGGATCTACGAACTGCTCCAGGCCGACCCGTACCAGGTCATAAGCGCGTACGAACAGCTGTACGGACCCGACTTTGCAGACAAGGAGCAGACGCTCGAGGACGAGCTGAGCATCAAGAGCGCCGTGATGGCTGCAGTCTGCAACCTGATTCCCGAGTTCTCGTGTCTGAGGTCCACAATGATCCAGCGCGGCTTCTTGACGCTCATTGTGCAGGGCGCCTATTCCTCGTACCCGCCGCTCAAGCTCAACTCGCTGTGGGCACTCAAGCACGCCATCTTTGGGCTCTCGGAACCGCACAAGCTGATGGTGGTCAGGCAACTCACTCCGAAATACATCATGGCGCTGTGCAACGACCCAGAGCCGCAGATCCAGGAACAGGCGCTGTGTTTCTTGAGAAACTTTGTCTATGCAAAGAACATTGGGCTGGCCGACGAGCTGTTTGCGGAAATTGGAATGGATACCTTTTTGGACACTTTGGAAGAAAAGCTGATACAAAACTGTGGAGTTGAGAGTGGTCAAGGTGGTCAAGGCGGTGGTCAAGGCGATGGTGGCAGAGAAAAGACTGAAAAAACTGAGAAAACTGAGAAAACTGAAAATAAACCCCCTTCTGCCGACTCCATTCTAGACATCAAGTTGGACCAAAAGTCGCTCATAACCATTTCCATCATTTACATTCTTGTCCACATTGCCACGCTTTCTGATGACTACAGAGATTTGCTCATGACTCGCGAAACGTTTTTAAAGGCACTGTTGCCGTTGCTCAAGCACCCAGTCTGTGAAGTCAAGGTGGCGTGTTTCTGGGTCGTTATTAATTTGGCGTACCATGTTGATCCTGCTGTTGGTAGTGGTGGTGTTGACTCTGTTGGATTAACTGCTACAATATCACCAGGATCTGACTCGAGCATGGCAGTTCGATCTGCACCAATTCCTAGATCTTCAGATACCGGCGAAAGCGAAAACGATATGGAGATTGAAGAGACGAGCAAAGTTGAGCAAAGCGAGGACAATACCAGCCCACAAGGCCCGGATCAACTTGCAAGCCACTCCAACTCCCATCCAAAGCCTACGCTCTACATCACCCAGCACTACCAAAACATGACGATCGAGGAGCGTGTCAAGAATAGGGTGGCCAAGCTCGTCGAGTGGGGATTTGTCGACGGAATTAAAGAAAATGTGCACGACCCAGTATTGGATGTTGCGCAGCGTGCGAAAGAGGCACTAAGACAGTTGATCAAGTACTCGCAAAATGGATTCTAAGTATTTTTTTTTTTTTTTCTTTATTTTTTTTATTTATTTATTCATTTATTTATTCTGTTTTTCTTTTCTTTTCTTTTCTTTTTTTTTTTTTTTTTTTTTTTTTTTTTTTTTTTTTTTTTTTTGGTAAAACGTAGGAAGTCAATTATGTAAATAGATGTACATAAATAGTTGTATAAATGGAATAAATATTTGTAAATCAAAATAATCAAGCATTAAACTAAATAATCATTAAACATTTTTTTTTTTTTAAAAAAAAAAAAACATGTATCCTAAACTACATCTCCCTCTTCTTCAACACTTCATCCAACTCCCGTTCCATTTCCTCCGTCAACGGCTGATTTTGCACCCAAGGATGGTCCCAAATCTCTTGCGAGGTGGGCCGCTGCTCGACATCTCTTCTCAAAATCTTAATCACCAAATGCAACGCGCCTCGCGACTCGACCCCAGGAATCCTCAGATCCCTGTCCATGATCTCGTCCACATTATAAAACGGGTTCTCCTTATAAATCAGCGTGTACAGCAAAATCCCAAGCGCCCACACATCTTGCGGCCGCCCTTCGTACGGCTCCCCAGACAACACCTCCGGCGCAGCGTAGTCGAGCGTGCCCACAAACACGTCAAAAGGCCCTTGCCGCACAAACGCGCTGCTTCCAAAATCAATAAGCTTCACGGCACCAGGCCCTACTTCCTCCTCGCCGTCGTCGTCCGGCTCCCCAAGCTCGCTCAAGTCCACAATCACGTTTTCGTCTTTGATGTCCCGGTGCACAATGTCGTGCTTGTGGAGATGCACCACAGCAGCAAGAACCTGTTTAAATAGCTCTCGCACAGTGTTCTCGCCCATCTCTTGCTTCATTTCAATCAAATCAAACAAATCAGAGCCTGGGTTTCCGTGCGGCTCCATTTCAATGTGGAAATATTCGTCATCTTCAAAGAAATCATACAACTTGATCACGTTTTCCTGTGGCCATTTACTCAGCATCGCCATCACTTTGATTTCTGAAGGAATCGTGCCCAGCTTGCGGTCCCGGGTCCAGGTATCAACCAAAATACGTTCCTTGATAACGCTCTTGATAACAACAGGAAGTCGCGGGGGTTCAGCATACTCAGCAAGCACAACTTTGCCGTACGCGCCCTCACCCATCTTCTTCAAAATCTCAAAGTCCGACAGCTTCTTCTCGCGCCGCCGCGCTCCAAGCTCTGGAATGTGTGCAGAGTATATAGACGACGCAGAGTTTGGAGTCTCGTCCACAGCACGTGATAAGATCTGGGTACGTGGTGTTGAAATTGCCTTCAGTTCGTCGTGAGACTTGTGTGTAGTGGTTGGCGAAACCGCCTCTTTGTTCAAAGAATGGTGATGATGCACATGTTTAGATGCATTACTTGAAGAAGTTGGAGCACTAGCACTCTTTTTCGTGTTTTCGTCATTATTATTATTATTATTGTTATCAGCTTCATGAACTTTGCTAGTGCTAGGATCCACTTCTGGTGACAAAATAGCATTGGGAGTGGATGCCGAAGAAATTGGAGTTTTAGGAGCAATATCTGCTGCTGCTGCTGCTCCGCTCTCCATTGAAAGAGGCGATGAGACATTGGTATGAAGTTTTGATAACAATGGCAGTCCTGGTTTATCGGACGCAAAACTTGAACTGTACGCCAAACTAGTGCTCGAATCGCAACTTTGGGCCGAGGTATTGCTATTTCCTCCATAATGGTGTCCGTCAGCACTCTTTTCGCTCTTTTCGCTTTTCTCGCTATCAACAGAGGCGACTGACGCAACAGAAAGATTGGATCTGTGTGAAGATCTTGCTGAAGATCTCGTTCGCTTCAGCCTGTCCCTGCCCGATTGTTTCATTGACAATAAAGACAACTGCGATGGCAAGGGGTTAGATTCGTTTTGACCAGTAATGTTGCGTGAATAAGTCACCCAAAGGGCTGCATGGCCATCACCAATGACTCGTAGCTGCACATCCACAGTAATGAGAATTCCATCACGGTGCTGACCTTCAATACCCTTGGAAGACATAAACGCAGAAATGTTGACAAGCTGTTCGCGTGGCATAAACCCACCTTCGCCATATGAATACTTTTTGGACTGCTGGTCGGAGCCAAAAATATTAGAAGCTTTAGGGGTGTCGGGGCTTTGAGTGCTAGTAGCAGTATTTTCATTGTTGTTACTACCATCAGCACTGCTTGAACCACCTTTTGTATTCTTGTCTCCATCACTTTGGCTCGAGTTTTCTCTCTTTTCCCTCTTTTCGCGGTTGTGAAACTGCACAGCGACTTTTCGAAACAAATGCTCAGGAACAACCAACCCTTGGTTCGCAGTTCCTTTCAAATCAAGATTGCAAGTTTCTTCTATACTCGCAACATAGCTGGTAAAATTAGGAATAAGTTCATCAATAGACCATCCCACACACTCTTTTTCTTCTTCTTCTTCGACACCAACAGGTTTACTTGTTTTGTTGCTAGGGTATCCAAAAATCTGTTCAACCACAGATTCGTTATAATCCGCAATCGTCATAGTCTTTGGATCAAGAAGAATGATACCAGAGATGTGAGGCAACGAAATCAATTGGATTGACAAGATGTTGCTTGGCTTTGACTTGCTAGCACTGGAAAGATCCTCTTGAATGTTACATGGAACAATGGTGTTACCTGAAATCGTCACATGCTGCTCAGTGTGAAACTCGCCTTGCCTTAGGTTTGCTGCCAATGAATATAAATCTTTGGGAATTCCAGAAATGATATCATGCAACGTCAGCTCCGAAGAATTTGTAGTTACTGAAGGCGACGATGGAGAGGCAGATGAGGAAGGAGCTGAGGAATCAATAAATGGGAAAAGAACATTGTGCTGTGGCCCAGAAAGTGTAAACTTTCCAGAGTCCAAGTTTACCTCAATATTGGCCCTGTCGTTAGCAACCTCTTCAATGACCCACGCAATAATTCCACTATTGTGCTTTTTCGCAAAAAAGGCAGCCAAGCCAGTCTGTCCATTAAATTTAATAATGGGCACAAGTGTACCACACAAAAACGTAGAGTTGAGCGGACTATTTCTGGCTTTTTCCAAAACAACGTCTTTGTACTCTCCTTGGATAATGTCAATAATGTTTTGGCGACGGATTTCGGCTTTAGACATGCCAAAAACAAGACAACTGATATCATTAGAGGCCAAAATAAGATATGGTTCTTTCGCAGAAGTCGTAAACACTGCCTGGTTTGACGTATACTTGGAAGACAGTGGGTGCAAAATGGCTGCTGCAGAAGAAAATACAGGCGCTGCACGTTGGAGATGTTTGAGATCTACAGTAGACGCAGAAACACTCACAGTGGGCATTGACGACACAGCTCCAGCACGTTGAATCAGTGTTGACCAAGATGGATCATAATAAGGTGTAGCCAAAGCGTCCAACAACTGCGACTGTAAATGAAATGTAGCCACGTTTGTTTTGGTGCGTTTACGGAGCTTTACTGGCTCCATCAAAGTACTGCTCAAGCTATCTGAGCTGTGCTTGTGTTCATGTTCCTTACCCTGGTCCTTTGCAGCAGTGGCAAAAGCTTCGGCAATTCCAGACCTGCTAGAAGAATTGGAATTCAACAAAATTGGAGGGTTCGTAACAGCACGAGTAGGACTGTGCGAATAAGCTCGTTCTTCTAAATTAGTCGACGAAGGGAATGGAGAAGAAAATGGAGAAATCGTAGCATGAGAAACTGAGGCTGGAAAAACGTGTGCATTTTCCAAAAGTGTCAAAACAGACTTGAGATTATTGTCAAACAAAGTGTGGGCAGGTTCTCCAGTAAAAGAAGACAAAAAAGCAGTGGAAGCAAGATTTTTTTGGTTGTTATCGTAATCGCTAGACTTTGAAATAATATTTGGAGAAAGTAAGCCGTTTTGATCTTGAGCCCGCTTCAAGGACGAATTGTTGTTACTCAAATTATTACCAGCTTTTGAAGGAGGAGCTCTACCACGTGTACCGGAAGAAATTGAAGGGTAATTGGAAAGCATTGAAAGTGCAGCAGAAGAAGCAGACGATCTCATTCGAACTTTTTTTGAAGCTGCTGCAGAAGAAGAAGAAGGATTAGAAGAACCAGTTTTGAAAAATCCTTCGAGAGCAGTTGTCGAAGAGGTTGAAGGGAAGTGGCTCATACTGGCCAAAGCAGGATTGTCACGTAAAAACTCAAGAGATCGCTTTAGAATGTCAAGTCTTGAAGAGATGGAGTTTTGCGAAATGAAGGCAAAAGAAAAGGATTGTAAAGATTCAGAACTAAACCGGTGAACAAGATCAGAATTGATATTGACATGAGGTAGCTGAGGATTTATTTGTTGGTATTGTGAGACAGGGTTTTGTGAAAATGGCTGTTGGGGTTGAGATTGAGGTTGAGGGTGTTGAAGCTTCCTACGTTGATACGAAGCTGAATAAGTTCTAGGTTGAGCAGCTGGAGGATTAACCGGTCTAAGATATGAAGTTGAAGTAGGATCTCTTTTAAGTCTATACTCATAAATCGTCAGAAATGGCATATACATATATATATATATATATATATTAAGAATTAGTTAGTAAGATCATCAATAAGCCATCAAAATGACAACACTTACCCCAGTGGCTGGCCAGGGTTCAACGCTCTCATAGTCAGTCCATCACGTTGGGAGTTGATTATAGGTTGAGACTCTTCTTCTTCATCTGAAGACGTATCAAGATGAAACGAGGGCCGTCGTCGAGGAGACATGATTCCTGAACTCATAGTTTCTTCGTTACCTTTACCCATGTTTTCATTATTGGTGGTATTGTTATTGTTACTATTATTTGTGCTTTTGTTGTCATTGTTGTTGTCCAGTGAGGCCGCAAGAATGGCAGAAGGACTACTGCTGGCCATTGTCATTGGGCCTGACGATATTTGGCTGCTATCATTTTGCATTGCTGTTTTCAAACAATTATAGAATAAGTTTGTTTTGACAAAAAAAAAAAAAAAAAAAAAAAAAAAAAAAAAAAAAAAAAAAAAAAAAAAAAAAAAAAAAAAAAAAAAAAAAAAAAAAAAAAAAAAAAAAAAAAAAACAGATGTAAAAGGTGTATCACAGCGTGTTGAAAAAAGATATAAAAAAAAAGGAGTCTATGAGAATAATAATAATAATATTGGAAATATTATAAATTGTAACGATATCGCTGAATAGTCCCTCTTTTGTATGTGTGTATCTAAGTTTCTATACCTGAACCGGCCACGCAAAAAGGGCTGCACAAACTCTAAAAAAAGAACCTAGGAACAAAATTTGAATATCAAAATATCAAAGAAAACACAATATTATCGGTTAATATGATGGAATATTGGTTCTTATGGAGTTTTCAAAGGGTTTTAATATATTTTGGGTGTGCGATGAATGCTGTTCAACGAGTGGTGTGTAAAAAAAAAAAAATTAAATAAAAAATGATTTAAAAAACAAAAACTAGGCATGCATTACGTCACGCTTATGTCATCAGTCAAAATGGGTTCGATGAGACCCGACTCGATGTCCAAGCTCAATACCCAGCAGAACGGATTTGTTTTGTATAGATCTTGCGTTCATTTCACTCAGAAAGTTTATATTCATTAAATATCATTTCAAATATGCATTAGGAAAGCTACTCTATTTATTTTTCTGGAATGCTATACCTCATCTCTAGCAAACCCTTTCACAATTGTAAACCATCTAGACTCGATTTGGAGCATATGCAGACTCTAGCATCTCAAAATCCAAATATCCACCATTGTTGATTGCAGCACTATGCACCAAGTTGGCAGAGTACCCAAACTCGTCATCAACCTCATGGTCAAATCCATACGTAACAGTCTCTGGCACTTTACTGCCATCCAACTCTCCGCTCTGAAAACCATGTCCAAATCCAAGCCCAAATCCATTAGCTAATTTTCCAAAATTGGCATACTCCTTTTCCAAATCAAACTCTTTTTGCTGTTCCTGTTTACCTTGTTTGCTCGAGTCTGTTGCCAAATCACTGTCAATACCTCCAAGTCCAGCTTTTTCTTCATCCTGATCTTCTTCATTGTCAATCACCGATAAAGCACCTCTGCTACAACCATCAGCGTCTGCTGCTCGTCGTCGCATTTCAATCTCCATCATTTTACGCTTCCGAAGCCCATTCACCCAAACTGGAAACTTCACTAATCGGATACGACTGTCGTCAAAGTCCTGGCCAATAGACTTACCATCTTTCTTTCCAACAATATCATCGCTTCCGTGGCCATCACCTCCTTTGGCCTCTCCTTCAATGACTCGAGTATTACCCCAGCTGAAATCGTCAAACCTCCAAACTAAAAAAAAAAAAAAAAAAAAAAAAAAAAAGAGTCAGCAGTTTTTCAAAAATAATTTAAAATCGCAACCAACACTTACAAGCATTTAGTGGCAGAATGAAATTCCAAATCGGCAAAGAAATCAAATAAACAAGCATCCACAACACGTATGCCCAATGGTGTGCAGTAACAACAATCAGCAATCCCGGAATACCAACAATCAAGCCCAACAAAACCAACGGAATAACAGGCACTGGTGTTTCGACAATCGCACGCCCAATCACAAAAAATGTAAACAACAACGCGGCTGGCAATGTCAGGGTTCCAATAAACTCAATCAAAACAACAAACTGCATCGAAATACAAAACACACCGCACAAGTCTCGTACAATAATCAGCTCCATCAAATTGTGTACTGTAGAATTGATCCATCGACGTCGCTGGTCCAAAAGTACTCCAAACTCGCTTGGTGCAATTGTTTCGCACTTTGCTTGTGGCACGAAAATCTGTTTGCGTGTGGGAAAAGTCTTTAACATCAACGTGGACAAGTACCGGTCTTCTCCAAGCAACAACAAATTCTTCTGGTGTAACGTTTCAACACAGTTGATAGCATACCTCTCAACAACGTCAGGATTGGCCAGGATAGGAACCCAGTAGCCATGTGGACCTTTTGGAGCCTTGATGCGGTAAATGGAAAAACAGCCAGGCAAACAAGTAACACCGCCGAAAACAGACTCAAATGACTTGGTCAAATGATGCGAGATGAAGTACTCAAAAACTTGAATCATTGTAACCCATGTTTCCATTTTGTTTGCAATCTGAGTTTCTCCACAAATACCCATAATCATTGGATCCTTAACCAAGCAACTAACCATATGCTGAAGCGAGTCTGGTCGGATTTTAGTATCAGCGTCCACCATCAGCACGGCCTCATAGTCCATCACATCCTTCTTTGTAAGTTGCCAGATAGTGTAATACAGTGCGTGCTCAAAATCAGTCATTCGTTCGTTGAACATGATACGCTGCAAAAACGACATCAACAACACTTGAGAATCTCGCTTGCCTCGGTTACCTGGCTTTACTCCTGGTGTCTCACGTTCCCACTCATCTCCACATTTGACAATACACACAATAGGAACCGGATCGGGATGTGCCAACATCATTTGCTCACCTTTGTACTTGTAATTTCCTGCATAAATCTTTGCCAGGTTATATCGCTTGGCTCCATGTGCGACAGCAATATACGGCATCAATGCTACTTCATTAGGCGGAACTAAAAAGTCGGTAATCATAGACACTGCAATTTCGGGTGTAGACTGTTTGTTACCAGAACCAATAATTAATCCGTCGCACACAACAATAATCAGCTTACTATTGCTTGGGTAATCGCTAGCTGCGATGGAATCCAATGTAGATCGTAAACCTTCTTCTGACTCTGAATAAGCAGTGACTAAACAAATCGTATCCAACAACTCGTGAAATGATCCTTGTGGATAATTAAATTCACCTGCATGTGCTGATTTGACTTCTGTTCCAAGTGCAGACATGCCACCAGTTGTTGGCAAAACAAGGTTCTCGACTTTACTAGTAACACCATCAGATTTCACAGGCGGCTCATTCAAAGTGAGATCAGGAACAGAAGGATTCATACCAGACACATTAGTAGGGCTGACGTTTGCTACAGAGTGCGTACTTTCTTGTTCAACTGAGGACGCAGATAATGAAATGTTGATAGTCGCAGGCTTAGATCCAACTCGGCTTTCAACCTCAACGGCATGTGTCCTTGATCCTTGGGCTGGCAAAGCAGCTCTTGTTTGTGTTGCCATTTGTTGTACCTTATCTTTCAAAGAGTTGTCATGATTCAGGCCGAAGTCGTTTGAAGCTGTTTCGCTAACCAATGTCTCGCCCATCAACTCGCTAACAATCGTTTTGTTCAAACCTTCTAAATTGAGTGCCGATGAATTCGTAGTGCCCCAATGTCCACCATTCAGGCTATCACTAGCTTCGCTATAATTATCGGTCACTCTTTCGGTAACATCGAGGTCAGTAGTCATAGTATTGTTGTTAATGTCGTTAGATACAGTTCCATTAGTCTCTTGTCCTTTTTTTTCTCCAGAAGCCATTAAATCATTAAACTGATGGACATCGTTAAACGAAGAATCGTCAAGCGCAATTTTCGCATCTTTGCGAGATGAAATGTACTTTTGAATTACTTGGTCAAGCGAGTCTGCAAAATTGGATACACCACTGGTTGCGCTTCGTATACTGTGAACAGCCGATGATATGCGAGGCGGCATCTTGTCAGGACTGGCACCTAGTTTCCAAGACAAAAACCATTCAAAATAGAGGGCAAACACAAATTTGACAATAATAACAGAGACAATGAAAGTTAGCGAGATAATCAAGATAATATTTGACGTAATGCATCCGATCGTGTCAGTATCAATAACTCCAACTTTGGCAAGCTGGACTAAACACTTGGCAGCTTGTCTAGTTTCTCTAGATTTGGAAAGCAAGTGAGAAATGTCAGATCCTCTCAACATGGTACCGTTGTTCAATAAACTTTGTAGAGGCTCTTCAAGTTTAAACGGCTGCAGCATTCGTAATCTTGTCAAATCAATCACATCACCCAAATACACCACGATATCATTGTTGATGAGTGGCAAGTCGTTCCAAAGATAATACACATTGATATCATTGCCTAGTTTGTACAGATAATCTCTTGAGTGTGGCCTGATATGGCACAGCTCCATGTTATCAATTGAACTACCAGCTTCAAATCCCAGCCCGTTTGGTCGATGGATAATACGAGTTTGCAGGGGATTTGTCCGTGGAGATCCATTCAAGTTGAGTAGCACACACGGAAAATAGTTGGTAAACAATCCGTCTTCTGTCATTGGAACAGGAGCATTACCATCATCAGCCTTGATAAAATCAGAACACGGTCCATTCACATTTTGAACCAAAAGAGATGCATCTGCACCTCCAGCATATTCCCAGATTTCCAAAAATTTAGGCAGATCATCCACACTTTCGTAATAGTCAGAAGCACTTTGTATAATGGTAGAAATGTTAAATAGAGAGCCGTGTAGGATAGCAGAATCAGATGGAATATCTTTGTAGTGAACTCGTGGAACTTGCTTTCCACACACAAAAGAATTGAACGCAAAAGTAAAGAAACCAACAAAGTTTGTGAGCAAAAAGATAATAGAAATCAAGCCAATCTTTTCGCGCCAGGCTTGTTGGCGGGACTTGGTGTTCATCCCGCAGAGCGAAAGAACAAATGCTGGAGCAAAAAAGGTGACAATGCTGCAATAAAGCTGCCAAAAAGAAGGCGACTCGCGTTCCTTTTTAGACTTGACTGATGAGTGGGATTTTCCAGAAGGGCTCATAGCAGCAGCGGCCATTGAGCCTTTTTCATCGAATGTGTTAAATTGGTTTGAAGTTTTCATTGAGGGTTTTGGTGAATTATTATCTGTAGAAAAAACATGTAGGTAATGAGAAGACATGTCACAGTTGGTATTCAAGGAATTGTGCAAGGTACTGTTATGAGGTTTGCCAAGTTTTGACTGAGTATCTTTTAAACCACCTTGTGAAACTCCTCGAAAAAGCATCTTATCAGCACCACCTTTTGAAAATGAACGACGAGGTGCTCCATCTTGCGCATTGCTTCCATTCATAGAAAATCTTCTTGGAATATTGAGAGTTGACCTAGACCGATTAAGAGCTCCATTATTCCCACCCATGAATCCAGTAAACTGAAAGTCGCTAGAAACGTACTCAGAAAGCGGGTCAATGCCTGTGGAGGATGGAAGGACAGATATAGAGTCTGACTCGATCGTGTGCTGAGTATAATAATAGGTTGGATCAGACGGGCTGGGTTTATGTCTGTCTCTTCTAACAAGTCTTCTCTGGTGTTTTTCGACGCCGTCAGTTGGGCTGGAAATAGTATGAATTCTGTTTTTCTTTCGTGGAGACCCATGACTCATTGTAGCTACGGTATTTGCTAAAGAGGGAGGATAAGAAGACAGAGGCTCAAAATATAAAGTGTTTGTTTTGCTGAGTACAGTTCCGCCACTAGACTTATTGAGATTGCTGTTGTTTATATTATTGATGCTATTATTGTTGAGGTTGTTCAGGCGATGAGTTCTCATGGACTTGTTATGATGAATCATGGAAATATTCTTTTTAAGAAAAATGTCAGGCCTGGGTGTCGCCAAAGCTGCAGACACCAAGGGAGAATCAAAAGCACCAGCATGCCGATTGTAAATATCCAAAGTTGGCATAGAGTCCTGTCTCTTTAAACTAGCAGAACCTTCGTAAGCTGAATTGAGATCTCGAGAGTGATTCGAAATCAAGTCAATGTAACTTTTGGCTTTGCGCAGTTCTGTCTTGTTGCTTAGATTTCCGGCTGACAACTCTCGAGGAGTTTTCAAAGATTTCGACATTTGAAGCGGTGGCAGTTGTTGTTGAAGTTTTCGAAAAGTTTCAGCATGGCCTCCAGATATTACGACAGAACCATTCCTGTTGGCTTTTGAAGGCATACCAGAAGGGTTTGACTTGAGAAAATCAGACTCCGGTTTATCTTTAGCCTTTGATGCTTCGCCAGGCTCATCACGCCGCTGCTGGCTATTGCTGAGAAAAGAATCCATTCAGAAAAGAAGAAGCCAAATTTATGATAATTTTGGAGGAATAGAAATTATATTACAGTATTGTTATTGAAGGTAGTAAGTGTAACAGTAAACAGATATCAATATATTTCTCAAATAAATAACGAGCACATGATGAAAAGTATTCAGACAATAAAACGAAATCAGGGTATTTTTTTTTTTTCTGAGAGAGCTTTTATTTTAGTTGTATCACAACTATCTTGAAATGCTTATGTTATACAATACTATATGAAGAATCGAAATTGGGCAATTATATCCAAGTCTTTTGCACAATTGTAACCATAGTTATTGGTATTTTTCTTCTTCAGGAATCTACATACATTTTGTTTTTTGCAGGTAAGGGTTATTAACAATAAAATTTGAATTGAGTTTGTGAAAGTTTCAAACCCAACTCCAACGATTTTTTATCTTGGTTTTTATAAGGATTTGGTATCAGCTATTGTAATGTCATAACTATCTCACTCCAGTTTTTATTCAAATTGACAAAAACTAAAGAACAATAACAACCGTATTACATTGTTTCTTATTGTTACAAATTTACAGAAAAAAGCATGGGGGTATCCAAGGCTTCTATTTCCATCTTTTTATCTCTTTCTTTTTGATTCCATGAGTATTTACTGTCGTCACCAAAAGTCCAATAAGATCCCAAGTGTATTTCACATACAGAATGAAAGATTGAGCTACAGCAATACCAGAGCAACATAGCTTTTTGTCTAATATATATAATTGAAAAGAAAAAAAATGTAAAAAAGAAATTCAACTAAACTTACAGTTCAAAGCTTACTCTGTCTTAAATGTTTTCCCAGGCTTCACTTGTAACGGGCTTCCCCACCAAAATATAATTGACTAATCAAGGGTAGGTTTGTAAGCCTAGTTTGATTATTAATGGTTTGTCAGATATGACTGTGATTTTTCTCAGTGGCTGCACTCGGCAAGGCTGAAACTTTCAAACCTGCTGCCGCACACACACAAGTGTTGGGCTATAATGAGACTTGAATCATATGGCTTTATTTGATTGTGTATGATAAAATGAATATCAGAGATTGAATAATTGCACATTTAAGTAACTGTTTTTTTGAGTATCATCATGATGAAACGAATGGTCTTGAGGGAGGGTTTCTCAATTAAAAACCAGGCGCATGAATTGATAATACCTGAGAGCCCATTGAAAATCTTGAATACAGGATATATCATCAAAAAAAAACACTGACAAGTGTAAAAAATAAAAAACTAGGATTGGAAATGACGTACCTCAAAGGAAACATGTCTTCATTTGGCAAAAATTGAAGAACAGTGAAAAGTGCAAATTTTGTATCATATTAGGGGTGCTAAATAAGAAGTATATGTCAAATGCCTGGAACAAGACGGCTGGGTCTTTCCGGAAAAATACACACAAGATTCTAAAATTATCCGAAGCACATTGGACAACTAGAACAGTTTCTTCTGAGCCCAAACTGAAGCATCAGTATTGCCGCACAAATATTCACAAGAGTTTTTCCGCGTTTGAACTAATTTCGTTTTCTACATTCACGGTTGGTCAGGTAGGTGACTGTCTAACATACTTATGTAGAACATCACAAACGGCTTAAACGTCAATTACACCCATTTTCAACCTCTTGTATTTTTTCACTCTTTGGTATACGAAAACATATACCAAGAACCAAAAAAAAAAAAAAAAACCGTTGAAAAGAATTTTCTACAAAAGAATTTTTAGAAAATCTACTAGAATAGACGAATAAACTGGTATAGATAGAGGTCTTTAATGTTCTCGCGTCATAGCAGACCGAGAGAATATTGCGGGATGGCTTTAGAGAATCAGCTAACGTGCTGGAACTCAAGTACCTTTTTTTTTCTTATCCGTCAACGACAAAAATAAAAAAAAAACAAAAACATATGTGTATCCTTCACGATATTTTTTTTGGTGTCTATGAAGTCATGGTCTCCACTAGATTTATGGGATTCAAACAGGTGTTTTGGATATCTCAATTGTGTGTGTATTTTCAACCATTATGTTTGTAAACTGTAAAATTTCAATTAAACATATACTTCACCGTTTTAAGTCACTTTGCGCAGCTCTACCTACCTCCAATTGACCCTGGAAAATAAACGGTTTACTCTAATACTCAATGACATTTATTTTAATTTCATTTCATTTTCGTTCAATTATCCATGTAACGGTATTGTTGTTGAGTTGGTATATCTCAATTCCAACAAAATATCGGGTATAGTCTTTAAATTGCATGTACCAATAACCTGTAACCAATCTGTTCTGTACACGAAAAAAAAAACAAAAAAGCTCAGAATAATCTCACGATCCCTAGAAACTTGTCTTCAGATCTTCCAGAATTCATACATATACAATGGTATTTCAATTCCATCCCATTTTTTCAATGAAAAAAATATAAATACAATGTCAATTCCCTGAGTTTCGAGCTTTTTTTCTTCTTATCATCACTTTTGATCCCCAATCAAAAAAACCAACCAACTCTCCAACAATGTCTGCAATCCCTGCTACGCAAAAAGCTGTTGTTTTTGAAAGCCACAACGGTCCTTTGCTTTACAAGGACATTCCTGTCCCCACTCCTGACTCTGACGAAATCCTCGTCCAGGTCAAGTACTCTGGTGTTTGCCACACTGATCTTCACGCCTGGAAGGGTGACTGGCCCTTGGCTACCAAGCTTCCTTTGGTCGGTGGTCACGAGGGTGCCGGTGTTGTTGTCGCCAAGGGTGCCAACGTCACCAACTTTGAAATCGGTGAGCTCGCTGGTATCAAGTGGCTCAATGGCTCCTGTCTCTCTTGCGAGTACTGCTTGAAGGGTGCCGAATCCAACTGCCAGAGTGCCATTATCTCTGGTTACACTCACGACGGTTCTTTCCAGCAGTACGCCACTGCTAAGGCCATCCACGCCTCTAAGATTCCTCCTGGAACTGACCTTGCCCAAGTCGCTCCCATCTTGTGCGCTGGTATCACTGTCTACAAGGCCTTGAAGGTCTCTGACGCTAAGCCTGGTGACTGGGTTCTCATCACTGGTGCCGGTGGTGGTCTCGGAACTCTCGCCATCCAGTACGCCAAGGCCATGGGTTTCCGTGTCATTGGTGTCGATACCACCGAGCCCAAGGAGAAGCTCTGCAAGGAGCTCGGTGCTGAAGTCTTCATTGACTTTGCTAAGACCAAGGATATCGTTGCTGACATTGTCAAGGCTACCAACGGTGGTCCCCACGCTGTTATCCACGTCGCTGTCTCTGAGCGTGCCATCACTGACTCTACTGAGTACATTAGACCCACTGGTGTCATTGTCCTTGTTGGTCTCCCAGCTGGTGCTTACGCCAAGTCTGAGGTCTTCTCCCAGGTCGTCAAGTCCTACTCTATCAAGGGCTCTTACGTCGGTAACCGTGAAGACTCTGCTGAGGCTCTTGACTTTTACAACCGTGGCCTTGTCAAGACTCCTATCAAGATTGTTGGTCTTTCTGAGCTTCCTGAGGTCTACAAGCTCATGGAGCAGGGCGCCATTCTTGGTAGATACGTTGTCGACACCTCCAAATAATTTCTTAATGACTTTTTTTAATGACGTTTATGATTGTATATATAGAGAAAAACGCCAGATGTAAAATTTTGGTTATGACTAGTAATGTAACACTTTTCTCCCCCAATTAATAAAAAAGAAAAAAAAAATATAAAAACAAAAACAAAAAAATCAAAACGACATGTAAATCACTTGGCTGCAGCTGATATCAATGCTTGGGCATATTCTGAACATTTGGATACTATCCAAATAGGTATACAACTATTGTTTTTCACTGAATTAGTCTAGTATTGATATGAGTTAAAGCCAATTGAGTACAACTGTTGATAGTTTTTGTTTTCGCTCTTATCGCTAGCATGCGACTGTGTATTTCTAGTAATATCGGGGGCTTCAAGTGTGTGTGTGTGTGAAAAAAAAAAAAAAAAAAGTCAAAAACACACACACGGGTGTATTATGCTGGAGGTATTCAGTAACTGAGGTGTTGAACAAAAAACAACAACAACAACCAAAAACTAGACAAGGCAATCTGTCAATTGGCTCAACAAGATGTTGGTGAGGTTTATGCAAGCATTGTCAAGATCTCAAGTTAAATTGAAGCAACATATTTCACAGTCGTGTGAGTATATTTGTGTTTTGTACTGCTTAGGGCGCCTGATCTCCCAAAAAAATAAAATATAATCAAGTCTTGGATATTCATGTGCTGTGTCTGTACAACTCCTGGAATTATTCGTCCTTTTTGTTCAAACGGTATTATAAAAAAAAAAAATAGGCGTAAAAAATGAAAAAAAAAACGAGTAAGCTGACATGTGCACCCGGTATTCTATTTTCTTTCTTGTGCCCAGTCCCAACCGTCCTGCAAAAAAAAAAAAAAAAAAAAAAAGTAAATGGTACGTACTCTTAGCTGAAGTGTTTGTACATGTCAGGCCGAGTTTGTCTTTTGTATTAGTTGGTGTGCGCTTCAAAAAAAAAAAAAAAAAA